>AYEL01083084.1:0-59198 GCA_000484575.1 Olivierus martensii | reverse complement strand
GAGAATTATGGCATAGCCCTTATTTCCCCTCCAGAAAAATAAAGGGATGGAAGCTAAATTTTTGTTTTTCCTCCGTAAGAAAAAATGTACGCTGATCGGCGCAGTTCTCGTTGATGTTGTCATTTGGTAATTTTCCACAAAAAATGTACTTTTATTGGACTAAAGGATGAATACATTATACTTGTCTCATTGTAGATAAAACTTATAATTAAATTTTCCAACAATAGACCGAGACTCAGAAGGTAAACATTAACACGGATACAAACGGGAGATACTGTGTTTTCATCCAAGATGACGCCACGGCGTACGTCAGACATGCGCATAAGCATACCATGTTTTCTTCTACCATGTTCAGACCTAGACACCCAAAAAAAATTCATATACATATGTATGCATATGCTTAATTTTTTTTATTTATATAAATTATTATTATTAAAAAATCACATTCCAAAATTTCTACAAATTAAATAGAATTCTAATGATCACAGAGTAGTTACTTATTATCCACATTACATGCATATTAATAAAATATACCTTAACATTTTATATATAAAATAATAATAGATGAACAAGAAGAAAAATATGCAATCTCTATCAATTAGATAAATTATGTATTATATGTTATGTAGATTTTTCCATGTATATTTCTTGTTTGACATCACGTCCTTTACAAAATCGGTATTTTCTGATTTTTTTATGAATTCATAAAATCTCGATAGCCCATATCAAAATTAAGTTTTGTGCATAATTCTGCCTTTACCAGCTCAATCCGCATCCTGTTACGGTTTTTGGTCCAAGTATTTCCTATAATCGAAAAAAATTCTTTCCACATATGCATTACTTATAGCCCATAAGTTAGACCTCTCCTGATTGACTAGATACAAGAGCCACACGCAAGCACAACCAACGCAAAGAGTGGGGACAACTATATAGCATGTAACCAGTACTGTGCTTGCATCAGTTGTGGACGTGGACCACCGACTACGGCTGCTATTCCTTACACGAGATACACGCCACAGACCTCTTCAGTCCTTTATACATTTTGCATACAAGTTCTGATTTTCTAATATACCCAATATTATTTATTTTTATACGAGGGCGATTCAATAAGTAAGTTACAATTCGTGATTGAAAAGAAATGATTGGAGATAATGACATACAAACATCATTTATTTTTCAACATAATCTCCATACAAATTTAAGCACTTGTCCCACCGTTTCATAAGTCCCTGGAAACCTGTGGGGTAAATTCTTTTGGTTGCTGTTGGAACCACGCGCGCACTGCTCTTTCAACTGCTTTCTTGTCAGTAAAGCGTTCTCCCGAAAGATGATGTTTCAAAGGGCCAAACAAGTGGATGCCACTTGAATGATCAGCGATACTGTGGTCTGATTGCACTATGAAGTCGGGCATTGTCATGCAGCAGCAACACCATTTATTGAGGAGGCCTGGTCGCTTCCGGCAAATGGCGGCATGAAGTTTCGTCAGAATCGTGCAGTACGAGGCAGACGTAACTGTGTGGCCACATTGCTGGAATTCGGTGAGCAGTACGCCTTGGCAATCCCAGAACACGTCAACATGACTTTCCCGGCCGATGATGTCACCTTAAAATATATATAATTTTAAAATTACAATTGGAATTCTTTTCTTTTTTTTACACTCATGAGAAAATTCATAAAACAAAATGAATATTTTAAAAGAGTAAACGATTTTTGATGATAGCAGAAGATTGCGACCAAGTTTCTTCGAGTTTTAACTAATTTAAAATTCAAATAAAATAAAGTACTTGTAAAAATTTAATTCATCAAAAGACTAATGTTCGTTTAAATTTAATCGCTTTTTTCCACCCTTCTCTTACTTCTATTATTAATTTTATGTTTTCGTATAATAAAATTTTTTAGTTATTTCTGTGACAGAATTTATATAGAGTATATAATTATAAATAAAATTAAAATAACTAACTAATTCTGTATGCATAATTAAATTTTATAGAGATGGCAATAAATAAAAGAACAAAAATTATAAATTTTTAATATGAAGATAACTTCATTATATCTAATGTAAAATTAAAATATTCATTCCGAAAATAACAAAAAAAAATTTTTAATGGACAAGCGGCTACCATAAAAATTAAAATTTACAATAAATTATGTTTTATAAATGTATGGTCATAAATTATTGACAAGAACTTTATTTTTCTGGATAGAGAAAATAAGATATTTATCATTTATAAAATAAGATGAATAAGATAATAACGTTCTGTTTATACAAAATCGAATGGAAAAATAAAAAGAAGACTGTTTGTCGACCAAGTAAATTCTCTTCGGAATAAGAATGTACATAAGGAGATGCACATTAGACGAATAGCTTCGGGATGTATCTTCATACGCTATATAAAAGGGAGGATGAAAAAAATAAAAAAAAGATATCCAGTTCATTCACTACGTTCTAAACGAATTAACCATATTCTTGATGAATTGTATATTGATGGAAACATTCTTAGTTTTACAGTATAACTGCTTTACTGCGATTTAGATAAATTAATTAAAGTAAATAAAATTTTATTGCCTATACCGCTCTTGGCAGCAGTTACTTCCATCCTGATTGGCATCGCATTACACGCACAGAAGAATTGAAAATCTACTCTCTTAATGCTGCATCTACTTACTAGTTATTACTAAGATTTTAAAAAATAAAAACAAAAAATAATATAAAAATTGAAAAATTTAATGAATAATTAATAAAGCATTAATTTGTAGGAATTTTTAATTAAATTTTGTTGTGTAAACATAGCGATGTTTTAGTATTACTTACACAACTGCAGATTCAAAAATTTTTTTACGCTGTATGTCGAAAGATCTTAAATGTGTTTTTATAATAAAGTAAACAATGAATTTGTTATTAAAACGTTTCAGAAAAACAGATTAGTTTACATAAAAATGTTCTAATATTTTTTTATTAATGTTAAAACAACTTGTTTTAAAGAACTCAATCTTTGTGTTAGGTTCTTAAAGTATTGTCGCGCATCTTTTTTTAATATATATAAGATATTATTTTTTTTCCACAGAGAGAATGGTAATAGTTATGTATCCGCTGCTACTTTCTTTGACATGATTACAGAATAGGATCTTTTGTTTCCGACAGAAATTTTCGAATTATCTTCCAGATTGAAGGAATAAATTTAAGTGATTTTTGTCGAACAAAAGCGGCTATTAATACTTAACCCAATGTTTGTAATTTGCTGAATCAGCCGAACAATTCTGATTTGGGAAAAAATGCTGAATATTCACTTATAACAATGCGACGTTACGATAATCTTGTTTTATCTGTTTCCTCCCATTAAACGAACAAGTTTGAAGTAGACAACTTGTTATCTGCACAACAGCATTGTGCATTTTTTTCGCTCTGCAACTGCACAGAAAAGAAAAATTCCAACAGATAAGAAATAATTTTTCAAAGAGGTTTAAGCAAAAATAATTGCTTTTATCTCAAATAATTTTATCTTTATATAATTTTAATTGGGAATTATTACGGGAGTTTCGCTCTTGTTACTTTTTTTCTTTTTTAAAACTCTGTATCTAATTAGGAGCATGATTTTTTTTATTCTGATGATATATCTGATAGTTCGCAATCTATGCTAATAATAAAATTATAGTAGAATTTATATTTTGCTTTCGGTATCCACAAGTAATCATGAAAGTATAAATGCAAACCGTTTCTTTCGGAATTTTTTGTTAAACGTTCGAATTTAATTTCCTAGAATGATTGCATAGTTAAGAAACAGGTGTTTTGAATCTTAAAAGCGTAAAAAGTTCTAGTAGCATCAAGTTGCGATATTGTTTTTCTTATTTTCTTTTCTTTCCTTTTTTCTTCTGTACAGCATTTATGCTGCAGAAGCACGGAAGAAAACAGTTATGAAGGCGACGAACTGTCGAAGCGAATTTTGTATCGTTACGTGCAGTTTAATCCAAATTCCCATGATTTCCCATTTCATATATTTATGGCTCGGTAACATTCTTCGGCAACTTTTATTATTCCACATAACAGCGAAAGAAGTCATTTTGTTCCTTCTGGTACGCTCCGGTAAGCAGAAGACAGTAAAACAAGACTTAGTTCGGAGTCGAAGGCGATTTCCAGATGCAAATCACAGAACATTACCTCATCCAGTTGAACCGGGAGCATAAAGCGCATCTTTATTGTGGGTAGAATATAGATATTTGCATGCAAATTTATCTATCGATTACATGTGTATATGGAGTGGGAAAGTGGGACCTCCATGTAAATGAAGAATGATGTTTTAATATTCCATTTCGATCTGAACAGAAGGGGGAAAAAAAAGAAATTTTTCTGAAATGAGAAAGAAGCATGGTAATCAATGGAAAGGTATATAGTTCTGAAAATAAAAGATCGTTCGATCATGTCGAGAAAGTCAATGACATCACTTCAATGTTTGCGTAAACAGGAGGATCTTGGAAAGAAAAAAAACGCATTTCATCCAGAATGGAAATTGCTGGCTAAGATGACAAGATCATAAACCAACGCTTCGACTTTGACGTTCATTTGCAGACCCAAACTGCTTATTGTTTTCGAATTTCGCATTTGCATTTGCATTTGGGTACTTCCTCCTCGGCTTTATTAAATTTTTTATTATAGCCGTCTACTATCTCGCCTTCGGGATTTTTTTATTTTTTCTTGTTTATCCACATCTTTTCTTATTGCAAAACCCAGAATAAAAAAAAAATACCTAAGATAGAGTTCTAAATGTTTTTATTAAAGTCGAGAGAAAAACTCTTCAAAGATAACTATATGAAGTTCGATATTAAATGTCTCTTTTTAAACTTATTCGATAAGTTCGATAGAAGAATTCGTAAAAGATTTTCTTTAAATACCTTTCGGAATGAGATTAGAACTAAACAGAAAATTGATCTAAAAACTGAAAGAAATCTTCGAAAAAGTAAAACAAAATTTTTTTTTTATTTATGATGAAAAAATGAGAGTATTAAATTCTTTCGCTACACGCATTTTGGCAATTTATATAAAACTTTCTATGAAAATTTTTGAAAGAATGTCTTAATAAAATTTGTCTTGGTACCGTGATTTATCGGTGTTTAAAATTAGCGATTTATCATCAGCAATTTTTAATTTCTTATTGAAAATGTTAACAGAATCCATAGATATAAGTCCATTGTTACGCCGATGTCGATTATGACATCACATTCCATTATTGCGTCACGATCGTTATTGAAAAACGCATAAATATAGATTATTAACTGCATCGACAATTAGAGTATAGAATATAAAATTCAATTATTAAAAAATTCCGCCAACAATACTTGGAAATGAATCAATACTGAGATAAATATACTCGAATGCGGCTTTGAGATATAAATAATATAAATATAAAACAATAATTCTATTCAAAATAACTAACATTTTAAAAATTTTCATTCGAAACATAACTGCTATTATCTACTAAATATTTCAGAAATTTATTTTTTTTTTATGTTCTGCTCTTGGAGACCTTTAAGAATATTGCATTAAATTTTCAAAACAGTTTTAAATATTAAAAAACAAATATTATTGTGTTTGGATACGGTTGGATTGGTTTAAGAATATTTTGATTCGAAATGTCGCACTGCTTCTTTTAACAAATTCGGCATTATACATTTTAATATTATTATATGTGATTATATAGACAAAATACAAGGCCGGATTTACGTGTAACCTAGTCAAGTTAAAAAAAAAGTTTAGTACCTTACATTACAAGGGATATCACGCTTTACTAAAAGAAAATATTAAATGCGTGTGAGTAGATCCTCTTAAACGTTACAGCTTAGGAACCGAAATACGCATAAATCTGGCGCTGATAATATGCTTATAAAAGTTTATGTGTTTTTATAAGTCTTGTCTGTTTTCTTTTTACGTATGGATACGTATTATCATAATCGAGCTTTACTTAGGTTATGATTCTAACAAGATTAAGAAAGAGTTTATAACTATATTTGGATTCTCTACATTAACTTAATTCAAAAAAATTGGAATAATTGTGGAATTTTTTAATATGAACATCTATATAAAAGGATTTTTAGCATACTTTCCAAAGGAAATTAAGCTAAAAACCCTTTATACCTTTATTAGGATCCTTTATTATAATTATAATCCTTTATATAGATCAGGAGTTCTTAGCTGGGAATATGGGAAATAAATGCTGGGTATGAGATTCAATCTCTAAAGTACAGTAAATTCAAGCTGTTGACATATTTGGAAGTCATACTGGCAACTGATATAAGGAATGGTGATTGACAAGTCAAGTGAAGGGGGTATGGAACCATTGGGGATCTGCAGTCATCAAAAGGTTAAGAACCCCTGATATAGATATTCATATTTTTTTTAATATGAACATCTAAAGAAAGGATTTTTAGCTTACTTTCCAAAAGAAATGAAGCTTATAAAATCATTATTCTGTCTAGCTATGTCTCCCCACTAATAACTTTTGAACTATTAGTAGATTTTCATGAAATCTGGGGTTGTCTTGTCATTAAACGTAATCTAAAAGCCACATCTTCTTTTAGCCTCTATTTAGATTTTCATGAAATCTGGGGTTGTCTTGTCATTAAACGTAATCTAAAAGCCACATCTTTTAGCCTCTATACTCAATCATTTAAAAATGGCGAGCATCCAAACTTCTTAATACAGCTTGAATTAACTCTTTCATGTTTATCATATTTTGAAAGAAGATCATGTAGGTCAATATCAAAAATTGTTTATCTCCAACCGGTTTAAAAAAAAATGCCTATCGTTCAAATTTTCATGGTTTTCCTACCTAATAATTATGTTACTATTTAATTGATTTTTATGAGGATCAATATAATAATCATGCCATTGAAAATGATTTTGATGACATATTTTAATTTCCGTATCTTTAACCATTCCAAAATAGAGAATATATTCGGTAGATTCAAAAATTCATGAAACTTTTAATCAATCAAACAAATATGCATAATTTCCTGCTCAAAATGTTGTTTTCTGAACATAATTTTATATTAGTAGAATTTCTATAGCAAAATGTTTCGAATTATCATTTAAAATAAAATTCCCAGCAACGTGATGTTTTCCCTCTCTTGAAATATATATATATATATAAATGTTACAGATATATCGGAAAATAAATTGTAATGTCTCTAAATGATTTTCTCTTATGGACTCCGAAAACATTTATATCGTTGAAAAAGTTTCTTCTGCAATGATATAAAGAAAAACAAAAGTTTCCTTGGGATCATTGGGATGCGCTTTCTCATTAAAAGACATCTCTAAATAGATTAAGGAGTTTGTACAGAAAGAATAGACCAGCTAGAAATACTCCTCCTCTTTTTATTTAAGAAGATCAGTAGTTTTTAAATCTCTAGGCAATAGTCTAGAACAAATAAGCAATAGAAGTTTTTCTCTTCTTTTAGATTTGTTAATAACATCAACAACCAAGAAACAGAAAGAATAAAAAAGAAAACTTCCATAAATAAATAATAAGAGTACTAACAAAAACGAGGAATATAAAAATATATAGCAAAAAACCTTAAACATATAAAATTCTCCTGAGAATTGTTGTTGTATAATAAAAAAAAATATTCGAGTGGGGATTCCAAATTTCACCATGTGAAGGATGAGCAATGAATCTTTATTTATGAAAATATAAATGAATATTAAGAGAATAGATACTTTTTAGTTAATCTTTGAGACATATTTTTCTATATAAGAAAGTTAATGCACACGAAAATACTTTTATATAATGGAAAAATCGTTCTGCTTTATCGTGCAGTTAAGATATAAAGTATTGGAATGGTTTGGACGCGGAACCATTCGTCTAACTTAGATCTGATGGCGATTTTCTTTTGACGTTGAAGCAACATGGAAAGAGCTGATGGATGCTATGATAATTGAGTTGTAGCTCCTCTTTTCGACCGAATCCAGGTAGATGTGGTGAGATGCGAAGAGGAAAAAGGAATTTGCCCAATCCAATCCAAAATTCCGTTTATCTAACGACAGCAATTGAAGACGAAGATATATTTCTAGAATATATCGAACATCGATTGGTCCAAAGTTTAGAAACGATTCTTATTTAAGAGGAAATTCCTTTCAAATGAAAAAAAAATCTTTCCTGTTTTTTTTTCCTTTTTTTTTTTTTAATGTCTGAAAGTAATCGGTGACGTCATCAAATTTCCGAAATTTTTACCACTCAAACTTCGAAAGAAAATTATTTTCTTAAGATTTTAAAAAAAAAAATTTTGGAAATCACGATATTGATTGAAAAATACAATTTTTTTTCCTCTTTTTTTTAATCGATAAAATTTTTCAATCGAATAGTTTCTAAAGAAGATACGTATTCTTATCGACTTCGATTTTGTCACTGAAGTGTACGAGTTATAAAATAAGGGATATAACTCCTACACTTCAGTATTGAATTTCCTGTTCAAACTTGGTCCGATTTTTAGTACTTTATATTTAAAATACTTTTTAAAGTTCTATTTTCGAACTTTAAATAACTTTTTTTTTTCTTTTTCAGTAGCGTATTATCTCCTCAAAAAAAAATATCCGAGTTCAGTTACCAATGCGAATTTTATTATATTGTAAACATTTAAATATATGTATATAAATGTTAATCACATATTTTAAAACGTGAGGAGCATAAGAATAATTTTTTATGCTCCTCACATTAAAGAAAAAATCATTTCTGTGATACCAAACTAGAGAGAATGAATAATTTTGTCTCAACGATTTAACATTCGGATTTTCGCAAACATATTAGGTCAAAGAATTTATTATACTTCTCTATAATTTTCAATAAAAATTCAGTTCCTTCCAATCAGTTCTATGGAAATGAATATAAAAATATTTACGCTACAGAAGTGCAAATATAACTGCCAAAGCTTTTGTTTATCTGTTTAAGTATTGATAAGAGAACCGACTATGATTTGGTGTGGAAATCAAGCTGCAGATTAGAAATATAATAGATTGTGAGCTTGTTTGTAACGTTATTTCGGTGCCGCATCCCAAAGGATATATGCCAACAACTCTCATAAAAGTTTTGAAGATTATTTTAAACTATCGATCAAAATTCTGCCGCAATAATTTTGATAGATTTTTTTTTACTTCAATCTAGCCGAAAACTAAAAAAAAAAAAATATTCACACTTTTACAAGAGATGCTATTTTAGTCAATGTTTATAAATCTTAAATTTGCCAAGAGGATTACGATATGAATTTTTTAATCCACATAAACATTAGTTAACAATCGGAGAATGCAGTAAAAAAATAGAATTTAAAAATAATAAATAAAGGAAAAATATATATATATATGTTAAATATATCTGCAAACATATGGTAAGAAAAGCTATTAGAATAAATAAGATTTTTTACATTTCATTTAACTAATAAAAATAATAATTCATAACATAATTATATTTTATATATAGATAAAAAAAAAAAAAAAAAAAGAAAGGAACATAAAAATTCCCTCACAAAATTTGAAATAACTTCAGAAACAAATTGAATTATTCGGATTTTAATAATAAAAAAAAAGACTTTATAAATAGGAATGGAATAGAATAAACAAATTGTCTTCTTGAATAAATTTCCAAGTATAATAAAGTAAAATTAAGTTATTAAATAAAATTGATGTATATTCCCCGTTTACAATTTACATGGAATAAGGTCAATACATAAATTTTTATCTTTTTATATTTCCGACAGAGTTATTGATACACTCGATACTAGAATAATTACCCAAAGTAGATTTCTAAAATTAATTAAAAATTATCAAAATTTTAACATATATTATTAATTAAGATTAGATTATTTATCATCAACAATTATTAGCAACTGGTAGGAGCACTTACGACTTTATCAATGGTTGAGAAAAGGTGGAACAATATTTATTAAAGATAACAATAAAATTAATTTTTCTTTTTCTTTTAATGAAAAAATTCGGACGGAAATAAAAATTTTTGTCGATAGTAATATTCTATTTAATCACAACAAAACTTTGCCATTAAAATAAATTTAATAAAAGAACAAAACTTGGTTGCAAAATAATATGTAAATCAATTCCCTGAAGGTTATACAGATCAATACATATATATTAGTCTATAGTTAATACACGTTTTTCTTATTCTAAAGATTTGGCTGAAGTTTTTAAAATTCTAATTTTTTTGGTGAAAATACAAACTTTTATCAAATCTAATAAATTTTTTTAAAAAATTATCAAGATGGTTTCTATATTACGAAATTGTTTTCGTTGTTTTTATTTAAGAAATAAAATTATTAAAGACAAAATAACAAGTTTTTATGGAGAAGTAAATAACAATTTCTCAAAAAAATGTCTAAGACGTAAATAAGAGAAGATAAAACAAAAATCTCATATTTTTCTTGAAAAAAAAAATATTCTGTCGATATTATAAATCTGCAGATTAATATTATTTGCTATAATTACTGTATAAATTTTTTATATATATTTTTATATAAATATATATTTATATGTCGCTCTCATTGGGATAGTAAACACAATCGCATAGCGTGTCTCGGGATGACAAAGCATCTAGCAAATTGCATCACGCAAATCTTAGATTTCACACGATTACTTGCAATGTGTTTCGTCGTAACTTTGGCAGTGATGATGTTTAGTTTAGTATTCACTCAGAGTGTAGTAAATGTCTAAGATAGGTGTGGTTATCACGAGTCATAATCCCTACAGAATATAATTTTTCCGCTATTTGTTCTGCTGACTTGAAGTTATTGTGAAAATTTTACGTCTCCTTTCATATTTATCAGGAAAAAAAAAAACCAATAAAAATTAATAACAACTGGAGTACGTTATAATTAAGATTTTCTGAAGTAAAAAGTGGCACATTAAATTATATATGCTGATAATGTTGCTATTTTTTGATAATATCAGTAGTTTGATTAAAGTTGTACTATCGAGAGGACAAGGTTTTAAACTGTTTTTCTATTTAGTCAACAAAAGATGAAAACACCTGGAAAAGTTATAATTAGTGTTTCTTTTATAAATGTAATAAGGCTAACTGAAACAAAGAATATAAATCAAAGAAAAGATTAACTTGATAAACTGTTCTGTTGGTTAATGTCTAAGGTTTCGGCCGAGAAGTTTAATAAATTGCTCTGTTTTTCTTCACTTCACCACTAACTTTTCAGACGTTGGGTGTCCAAGAATTTTTCGATACATAATCAATACTACGGATGAAAACTTATTTTTAATATATAGAAATGAAAATTTATTGTATTAAAAATAAGACAAGTTTCGCGGCGCGGCGCCCTGAGAGTGTAGCTCGCTTGACGCGGCACTGCGAGTTACACTTACATGAAAGTACAGGTTTCATTGCGATCAATGTACGCGCGAAGGGTACGCAATACTCTACATTGGTCGCAGTGAAACATGTATTTTTTCTTTAATATTTAAAACATTAATGATATTAGTTCATTCAATAAATAATGAATTAATACATCAATTAACTGTATTAGAAATAAGGATGCTTCGAGGCGCGGTGCGGCACAGTATAAATGCAGTTCGCTTTGAATTTTGCTGTTAGTCGATCTGTATTTTTGTTTCAATAATAGAACGTCAATTCATACTAATATAGCTCATAAACAATAAATCAATACATAATTAATTGTGTTGAAAATATTTATCGCGACGCGATGCGGCGCTATGTAAACGTAGTTCGCTTCGGTCGTGCGTAGTTCTCTACATTTGCTGCCGTCCAACTTGCACTTCGCTTTAATATTAGAACATCAATCACACTAATTCAATCAATAAATAATGAATCAATACATTTGTCGAGAGCTTTTGCATTAATAATGCTATCAGCGAGCCTTCGCATCACAAGATCGATCGATGCTCTTGAGTATATAGAGATATATCTTAATATGATTATAAACTTGAATTATAATAACAAATCCCCACTTCTTCAATTTATATCCTCAAGATAAATTGCTTATTAACATTTTATAATCTGAAGCCACATTATTCCTGTTACAACTTAACCTTTTCTTCTTTGTAACGGTTGCGAAACACGTCTGTAATGTCAGTAAAGATAACTATTAATAATTTCCCGACAAAAATGATAATTTGCAATTGTTTAATATCTTCTGAAGGATGGATACTCCAAACAATTCGTCAAACTTGTCATTTTAAATGACGTGCTAAGTACTTCGCACGTAAATTTATACAAGAGATAATAATAACGGAGCAATTTTGTCAGAGAACAAATTAGCATATCATAAAATAATTTTCATCCTTGTACGCAGTTATTATAGTAATTTACGAACTTATCTGCGTTCAGTAACGTTTTATAAAGTTAGAAACTACGAAAATTAACTTTTAAAGACGGAAAAAAATGTGTAAAACGATTAGCAGAAACTTAGTAAAATTATTTTCGTTTTTTCTTAATTCCTTTCCTTTCTACGGAAAGACGAAAGCACAGATGACTTTCGTCGAATTTCGACTTTAATCGAATTTAATTATTATAAACGTGGTTAAATTCCACTGTGAATGTTTACTATATTCGGATATATTACTAATCTTTGTCAAAATATCTTATCATTGACATTAGACAGTTTAAATTCCCATTTATCACAGTAGACTTCTGCAGACTGTAACAGCTGTGAAATTTTCTCCGTATCTTACAAATTTGATATTATTGAATTTTCAATTTTGTGGAAAATTATATTTAATAGGAATATTTCATTATCTTTCGAATTTTGAAATGTCTCTTAATTGGCCGCTTCTAAAACTGAGTTACATCCTCCTCTGAAAAAAAACAAAAAAAAATTCTACGGAACTACATCTTCCCCTAATTCGAATTTTGAAATGTCTCTTAATTGGCCGCTTCTAAAACTGAGTTACATCCTCCTCTAAAAAAAAACAAAAAAAATTCTACGGAACTACATCTTCCCTAAAAAATAAAAATAAAAAAATTAATATATACAGTTTTTCTTTTTTAATTCCTGGAAAGGTGTTCGACTGGAACAAATAGCTAAATGCCATATTGACAGATGAGTCTGCAGTAAGAACTCAACAGATAAGATTAATGGGTAACTCAATTCAGCATTTAAGCGTACATTGCATGCATGAAGAATCTAGAATAATAATAAAATAAAATAATAAAAAAAGAACAAGATGGATATTCTGGAGAAGACATTAAACCCGAATATTTGCTAGAAAACTGTGCGGGAATAAAAAAAAAATTAATTAGAATAAACCATTTAAATTTCGATCCATTTTAACCATGGAAAAGCAATATTCCCAATGTTCCCATTCTGACATTTGTTTGTTGATCGATTACAGTTGTATTCCGGGCAGCTGTTCCTTCCATATTACATATTCGAACCGTATCGGTCGTTCCTAGACATCTGTCTTCCTTGATCAATTTGCAATTAGAAGCGTATCGCTCACGATTCCGATTGAAAATCGTAGATATGCAGATGTTCCAACTTAAGTAGTTTAATTAGTACAGACATACCAATATACGCGAAAGAATCCTCTAACAATAACAAGATATTCGAGTGATGGGATAATTTTAACGATTTAACAATTTGTAGTAGTAGACCATAGTAATTTTCAGCTCGTCTTAACGACCTAGCATTAAGTGCGTAAAGTATCGTACTTGTTAACCTCAAGAATCATCATTAGTTGAAGACTTTCATCTTTAGCTCGCCAGATGATATTTATGTACAAACTTAATATTTATTTAAGTCATTATGTAGCAGTGTAATAATAATAATAATAGTTTCAATGTTAATTGTTAGGATTAAATTTAAAATACGTTAAAAGTTAACTTACAGATATCAAACAAACTAAGATAACTGTGAAAATATATATATTATTAATTATGTAAAGGTAATAATCGATCTAAATTAAACATATTCTGCTGCTTATTATATTTAAAAGTATTTTCTAACTTTATAAACCTCAAACATTTCTTACTCCTAAAGGAAAAACATTTTATATGAATTAAGTAAATATTGTAAGAATGGAGCAGTTGGTTCTATATTAATAGAACAAATATTTTAAGTGTCAAAACTGTCAAAATTGAGGTTATAGTTTCATAAACCTTTTTGATTTTGATATGACCACTTATTAAAATGCCGATTTTTGATATGAAGTACAAAAGAATTAAATTTAAAATAAGGTAACAGAATTTTCATATGTCGAGTAAGGAACATGTAAAGTCGCGAAGTAGCACAAAAATGTCAAAAATGTAATATGAATTTTCGGTCAAATCATGCAATTAAAATTTTCCTTAAACGTACTTTTAAAACGTTGACATAAACCGTACCTGTATAAGAAGTCAAAAATTTTAGAAAAATAACTGAATCGCATTGATATTTTATATAAATCCATTAGACTTTAATGAATTTTAAACGCCCACTGAACAAAAACTATGGATAAAAAAATTAGTTTTTAAAAATGAAGTAACATATTAAGATAAAAGAGCAGAAGAAAACAAAGAGATATATCCTTTAATAATTAAATTCACCCTAAGAACATCACTCTTAGACAAATATATAAATAAAGTATATCACAACAACATATAAAAATAACAACCCATAAAATATACATTATAAAGTTCATTAAAATAAGATAAAAGAATTCCAATATAGAAATGAGGGGCTCAAATAATAAAGGAATAATCACACTTTGTATTCTTGCATTTTTCTATAGATAAGTTTAGTTTCTTTCTTTATTAAATTGAAGAATTAATTAGGCCTATCAGAGTTTAAACTAGCGGTCCTCAATTTTTTTAAATTGCGGTACCCTTTATCAATAAAATAAAATAACACGCACTCTTTTATCAGTAAAGAATAATAGCACGCACTTCATACAATATACAGTGACAAAGAATGAAAGGAATAGAGGGCTAACTCAAAGGTTTAACCCTACTGAAAAAAGACGAATGAAGAGAGAAGAATTTAGGAAAGAGGAAAGGAGAAAAGATTTCTGCCCGGAGAAATGGAACAAGTCACTAGCGGAAAGGTGAAGAAGAGTCTATACAACAGACATAACAAGAAACAAAACGCGTACTCTTGAAAATTTCGTATCTTAAAATGATATGAAAAGTGTGGTGCGCACACTACATTTTAGAATGCATTATTTTAGCCTATCATCGTAACATATAAAAAAATTTTTTTATAAATAAAATGACAGTAAAACAGACGATTAGTGAAATTTCTCAAAATTACAGAATGAATACAAAAGAAAAAAAATGTAATCTCAACCTTCTCCAATAATTTGTGGAAATCTTACGATAAATCGAGATACATAAAATATTTTAATATTTCGAATAAAATCTATGCAATAAGCATATTGCATAACTTATTTAACACTTCAGATCTAAATTCTTTACTGATTTCTCCCTTATTTTTATATTTTAATAAAGAATAAACAACTTTTCAAGCATGTTTTATTAAAATTCAAATTAAATGATATTTATATATAGTATAACAATTTAAATATTTTACGCATCTTTAAACGATTAATGCAAATGGATCTGTTTATAAAGCGAGCAATTTTCTTTCAAGCACAATTTTCTATTATTATTATTATTTTTTTTTTTTTTGTTAAAAAAGAAATAAGTATTAAAAACACTCTGATAGATTTTTCACTTCGTTAAATTAGGCGTCCACTGCATATTAACATGGACGTTAATTTACTAAAATTCTTCTTAATATCCATATTAACCAACCAACCATTAACGTTCTTTTTAAGAATATGTGTTTTAAAATTATATGTATAAGGTAGAAAAAAAGTCATAAATAATAAATCACATTTTTCCATTACAGTATTTAAAATCTGAATAGGTTATAAATAAATCTGTCGCTTATAGTAAATTAAAACCTTTAATTAATGTGAAAAAGGCGAAGATATCTTCATTAGGAAACGTCTCATTTTGCGTAAGGATCAAAATGCTAGATGCGTGTATAAAAAAATAACTTTCTCGCATTACTAATTAATATAAAAATTATGCAAAACTGCAAGTTTTTATAACGGCTCTTAATCAATACTGATTACGTCAGATCCAAGTTTGCTCATGACGTTAAAATCGTTAGTGAATCATGCGTGGAAACTATCAATGCTTTTTATACGTCTGCAACACCTGTTCACTTCCCAAAAACATGACATTCAGTCAATCTGTTGATGGACTACTATGCTTCCATTGATTTAGTCACAATGCCGGATTGACACCGACCTTTATAATGTTTAATGGCGCTCTGCAACTCCGTAAATTCCACTTACAACAAAACAATGAAAATTATCATTTAAAAGCCGACACAAATTTCAACATGTATAAACAAGTTAAAACTTGTTTCTACTAGCAAAACATTTTAAAATCTATTTCAAGATCATTTCTAATTCGTTAATATCATTTCTATTTCATTCTAACTGTTCAAAATCAAAACAAGTTTAATTTTTAATTGATCATGTTTTAATTTTTAAATAGATACTACGTGTAATTTAAATAAAAAAATTTTGATTAATTTTTCGATTATTTTTTAAATTAGAAATCACCTGTGGTTTGTTATATTTGATATTAATCATTCTCTTACTAAGGCAAATTCATTATTATATAAAAGATTTTAAGTTTAAATGAATGTAAATTCTTCTCATTAAGAAAGTTTATTTATTATTATATCTTCACGATTAGAAACAAAAATAAAAAAAATAGTAAACTCAAATGATTTAACGTCAACTGTAAATACAGTAATTTAATTAATATGATAAGATAATAATAGAATTTCAATATTAATGTATCCATCTGTAAGTCGTTATCTTCGTTCCTTTCAGATGTTATGTTGATTTAACATTATCTAGTCTTTTCAATTTTGCTCTTGCTTTAAAACAAAAATAGAGTTTCTGTAATTTCAGCATTTTCGGCGAATTTCCAACTTATCTAAGCATTACATAAACGGATAAAATAAATCATTGTTGAAAGAATATCGGATTTCGTAAGTTCTCTTATTCTTTTCGGAATATCCGATTCTATCGTTCCAGATATACTGTATACTTACATTTCAGAGTACATTATGGGGAAAGTTTGGGTAATTTTGCAATGTATATTCTTGATAATTGCTTTTCCGTATATTTGAGACAAAAAATCCGATTCTATCGTTCCAGATATACTGTATACTTACATTTCAGAGTACATTATGGGGAAAATTTGGGTAATTTTGCAATGCATATTCTTGATAATTGCTTTTCCGTATATTTGAGACAAAAAAACAATGATTCCAGTTGTTACCAATTTTTTTAACTAACTTGTAAGTTAACTATACCTTTCATGAAAATAAATCGGTAGCAAGTTACCATTCATAGTTCCTACATTAAAAAAATTCAATTATTTAATTATGCTAATAAAAAATGGAATCATATGGATTAAATATAGATTATGTTATGGTTTTTGTATGATAGAAAATAATTTATTGTCATTTCTGAAGAGAATGAAAATATTTTTGAAGACTGTGCAAGTCAATCTTACGTTCATGATTAAAATAACTTGAAAAATAATTAATCATAATAAACCATCAGTACAATTTAATTTTAAAAAATTCAAAACAACTTTATAAAAATGAATGTTTTCTTTCTCTTCCAGAAAAAAAGAAAAAAAAATATTTCTTTATTTAATCTATTAAAGCAGCAAAACTTGCATATTTTTGTTCTTTTTTTTAACTGAGTAGGGAAAAAAAGACCAGCTTGCAAAAATATGAGACAAAAATAAATATTTCAATATAAATTTTAAAATAACTTTTGTTGCCTCTTAAAAAATAATGTTTTTAGGTTAATTAAAAATTGTTTTGTTAATTAAAAACAACCTATAAAGCTTCCGTGCTGGAGACATTAATGTTTTCCTATTACTAGTAGAGTCCTCCTTTGAATTTGAAGATGGAAAAATCTAGTCGATAAACCACTCACGTATGTGTCCAGATTTCCAGTGGAACTTGTGACAGAAGTGAGAGAGTTGACAGCATTTTGACAACCGAGTCATTGCTTCGTATTTGTCTTGGTTTGGCAAGTCTCGTCGCTCGACAAAGCTCCTTGTCTTTTTTGAAAAGTGGTTATTCGAACTATGCATCTCGTGAAGATAAAGCTCCGTATCGGATCCAACAAAAAAAGAACAACTGTCGGTTTGTGTATGTGAGGATAAGTTGAAATGGGATCGTAAAGACAAAGCAAAACCCATAAGAAAAGCTTCTACAAGTCATAAAAGAAGATCCTATGTGTAGAAGGAGATAAAATGGACTCCTATGTGAAATTTCAAGATAATATAATGGCTTCCAAATTGTCATCATCCATTAAACGTGCACAAAAGTACAAATGAAGCAAACATTCGTTTACAAATCTCCATAAATTTTGTTCTCCCTTTAAGACTAGAAAAGGATTAGGTGCATAGTTTTCCAATAAAGTGACAACTATTGCTCAAACAATGAGTTAATGGAAAAGTAGAAAAAGTCTAGACACAGTACTAACATCAGATAAGACGAAAAATGAAATCTTGACAGGACAATCCCTGTCTGACTAAGGTGCTATGTCACTGTCATCTTTTCTTGCCGCACTTTGTCCTGTAAACTAATCCTGTTTGGCACACCGAGTCCCGATTGTCAGATGGTTGCTATCGGGTTTGAAACCGTCGACGATTGAATACAAAACAAGTTGCATGACCTCCAGAAAAAAAATTCTAAAAAGGAAATGATCGGAACATCGCCCGGAGAGGTTTCTTGGCAAGGAAAGACTGAATGTTGATCTGTACAAACCGAATCTAATAGTATTGTGCTTTGAAAGAATACCTGATGACATGAACACATTTGGTTTCGTTTTAAATTCTTTGTAATTTAACTTTTCTTTGTTTTCTCCGTTTTCTTAGTTGCATTTAAAATTCGGCATTCTTCAGAGATTCGTACCGTTCCGATGCATTTTATAGAATGCAAAATAAGAAGAGACTTTCAACAAATTACAAAGTTTTCTTTCTCGTATATCCTCTATTATTCTCTTTCTGGTAAAGAAAAATTCTGAAATATTCAAGAGAAAAGTCCGGAATTCGAAATACTGAAGAAGAAAAAAAAAAATACATCCACTAAAAATAAGAAAAATTTGAAACAATATTTTCAAAAAAATCAAACGAATTATTTTGAATTTTAAATCAGTTTTATAATTAAGTCTTTTTAGTTATATTTTTACAAAAATGATTTTTTTTATATTAGCTTTTTCCATCTATCGATTCACAAAGTAACTCAATAGTATAATACAAATTTTCTTTTCTTATTATTCAAATTGCATGTTAATTTTGAGTTTACTAAGATGATACGATTTACAAGATGGCGGCCGTTCAAAATTTTAAAAAGCTGACGTCTTCGAAACTATTTGTCATACGTTAATATTATATTTGAACGGATTTTATCGACATTTTTACCAAAATCTTCTTATGTAAACTATCGACCCTGCCGTATTTCGACGATTTGTCTCGTATTATGAAAAACTTCTGGAAATATACTTCTTTTATTCGTCCCACATTTTCGCATTCACACTTGCGTGAAAGCTAAACGAATGGATTTTTTTTTTTTCCGCAGTATCCTCTTAAAAAATTCATCTCTGACTGCATTATTATGCAGTATGTTGTCGTATAATTCTACATATACAATACAGTACTATATAATTTTCCTATCAATGAACTGGCGTCAATTAGTCTAATTAATATTAAAGTATTGTTAAAATAAATTAATTTGATTAAGTAATAATTAAGCTCAATAATAGTTCTGTTCTCATATAACATGCTCATATTATCGTACTAAATATCATATTAAACATTCTTGAAAATATTTCTAAAATGTAATCAATAAATACGAATAAAATATTTATTTTTTATTCTTATAGTTAATGCTACTTCTGGTTAATATAATTTATTCTGTAGATTATCAGAGTCTATTGTCATATTTTCCATATACAAATAAAAAAATAAAATACTTAAAATTGTTATTATTTTTATTATAGGAAGTGGGAGAAGTGTACTAACAAGGAAAATAATATTTGTGAAGCGAAACACTCTACTTGAACGAAAAGTTTTTTCTTGTTCGTCCTGCCACGCATTTACTATCTTCAGTCAGATTGCTTTATCTTATGTAACCAGTTTTTCCTTCGTCCATCTGTTTGTAAGACCATTCGCAAATTGTCACAACTCCAAAACATTGCAAAAGACTAAAACTTTTTATAAAAATATCAGGTCATCCCAAAAATAATGTCTTTTTTATACTGTACTTGTTCAAACATGTCTCAGCTTGTCTAAACATGAATTTTTAAAGTTTTCACAACGTTGGAAGAGTGTTATTGATTCAAATGGAGAATAAATACTTGATTAAATTAGTAAGTGATTTATCTTTTATATCCTTTCAAAACTTAATGTATAAATATCACTTTTTGGATGACCTGGTATTTCGTATAAACTAGGCAACTAATCTGTTAATTTTCAAGTATATAAAATAATTTATTATTTATAAATATTTTTCTTGTTGTCTTTGATATGGAGATATTTCGTTTCAGTTTGCCTTTAATATGGAGGCAATACAAAGAACTATAAGTATGAATCCCCGATCAAACGAAACAAAGCTAGCCAAACTGGACCCTCTAATAAAATAATTAACTGTAAATTTTTTTCTTTCCCAATCCCGATGGTGTTATGTGTTTACTTGTCCCCCGAATACTAAAAGCACGCGAGTGTAAAGAGGTTACGAAAAAGTAAAAAATGAGGCAGGCGAGCCAGCCAGGCAGTCCGTATGGGGCCTCACTGCAGCTCCCAGTGACGGATGGGGGCACTGCCAAGGCAGTCCCGAGCCCACAAGTGAACCCCCAGTGATGGACCTCGGAACCACCAACGCGAGTGACCCCTTTAGGAACCTTTTATTCCACGCGGGGTCAGACATATTCCCCCTGCCCACAGGGGATAACTGTAAATTTAAATAAATTATTAAAATTTATAGTTAATTCCAAATTATTCCACTAGGAGCTATTTGAATAACTTTTTTTTTTCATTAGATATTTTTTTAACTTGTAAAAAATTCTGGTAAGATTACTTACTCGTTACTGATAAAAAAAATTTTTTAAGTATATTTTCGGTAAATATAATGGCATTATAATAATAATAATAATAATAACAATATTGATTTTAATAAGTGATTTAATGAATAAAAATAGAAATATCATCATTGTTTTAATTTTCCGCGAAAGTAACAACCCGAGGCGATGTACCGAATGATTAGTATTAGGTCAGGAGAAGAATTTTTATTCTCGTTTTGTTCTGGTTCTGATCTTTCTAATTTATTCAGAAATGAGTTGATTGAACAATACAGAAATTTTTATTCGTATACCGGTACACAAATAACTCCAAAAATAATTTTTGCCTTAAAAAATAATCCTTCAAAGTTTCACTTTTTAAAGTACTTTTCTCGCATATTTTTTTTTTTATTGCATTTTCTTTCTATACTTTGAGCCTATAAAAGTGTTACTATAACAAACCAAAAAGTAATTTTTGTAATTTAATATAGAAAAAATAATAATAATAAATAGTAATTCTTTTTATTTGATTTATTAAAAATCACAGAGAAAATTAATCCAATTAGAAGGACAAAAAAGATTAAAAAATAAATAAATACAAAAACAAGATTAATGAAATTCTTAGAGATGAACCAATTATACTATGCACGTAACAATACGCTTATGTCTATTATTACGACACGAAATTTAGCCAATCAGCGTGTTAAAATGTGAATTCCTTGATTCTAATCGTGCCATTTAAAGAAAATTTCAGACAGAGAATTTTATTCTTCGATCAGAAACCATTGGATAGATGAATAGACAACAGAGAACAGCTTACAACAGAGAAAGCACTAACAAACGAGCTTATTCAGCTGAAACAGTAAGGAAAAAAAAAAAAATACTTAAAAAATTAGATTTACGTATAAAAGAGACAATTTTTTCCTCTTTAATTTTTACCGTTATTTTCTGTTAAAAAAAAGACACTTTGATAATTTATCATTCGCGGGTATACAGATGGATACTGAGATTATGCTGATACAAATGTTTTGCATCGCACCAAATAAAAGTTTCTTGTTAAAAAAGAGCTGTAGGCAACAAGAACTTATGACGTCCACGCTGATAAAAAAGAAAAGACAAACTTTTATCTCTACGAAATACTGCAGCGAAAAAACGGTATTAATATTATTGAATTTTTTGCCACTTAAAAATTATTATAAAATAAAGTTGGAGAGGAAATAAAATCTAAGACCGGATCGGATTTTGAAAAACGTCTTTTCTTTAACCATTATTTTTGAGAAATCAAATTTATTTAATTCCTTTCATGTTGAATTTGAATTCCTTTTATCAATTGAAAACTCCATACGAAAATAGCTTTTATGATAACTACTACTTTGAACATTTAATGGATTCTAAAATTTGACAATAATAAAATAATTTTGCCTCCAATACGAATTTCTTTTTTATTATTGAAGCAAATTACTGTTTCTTCTGTAGTTAAATATGCAAAAAAGAAAAAGGAAAAAAAAATCGTTTAGAATTCCATCGACTTACTCGCATTAAATAACTCTTCGACATTAATTAATTAATTTATAAAATTAACAGTTGTGATAAGTTAACAGCGAAGGAGAGAGTTAAATATATATATTTTTTTTTCTTCTCCCCCTAATTTTGATTTTTTGTTAAAAGAGTACAAAATATCCTAGAGGGAATATCCGATATGTCTGTGATCCAGGGATCTAGCACTGGCAAGAACAACAAGAACTGATACATCGGTTGACAGGAGAAAGACAATTAGTGTATGAGGTCTTGCCAATCGATTGGTATCTCTCCCTCGGGATATTCTTTGTTACCTGCAGATAAAAATAAGAAAGTAAAAAGAATAAATGAAGCGAGAAAATGGAAATATGTAACACGAAATTATAACTAAGATTAGAAGTGTATTAAGGGAATTGGGAATGATTCTTTATTAAATAATGACTCGCAGCAATTATCAATAAGAAACAAATCGCAACTCTAGCACTTATAAAATAATAACGTTAATTTTTTTCTTTTTTTTTTTATTCTTCTCTGTCGGAAGAGAATTAAATGAAGAAAATCGCAACAAAAAACTCTACGCATTTTTTTACTAGATTACAGTATTGACATTTCGTTTTAATGAAGCAAACGAGACGGAATGCAAGAAAAAACTGTATGAAGTGTTTATCATTCATTTAAACTTGATTAAGAATTTATACGTTTAACAAATTCGTTGAGATTGGTACATTTTTTTCTTAGTTATTGGTAATATAATGTAGGCTGCATTCGAAATTATTTTTCAGCTATTAAATATACGCTATAGTGGGGACGTTGACCCGCTTCTCTGACAATTACGATTGACGTCAATTGCTTGCAACGTAGAGAGCTGACTGCTTTGAACTAAATTCCGAACTGGAAGTATTAGATCCGGAGTCAGAATGGCTTAGAAAGAAGTATGTGAGTGTGTCATTGGGTGGAAGTGACAACTGTCATGATTCGCTTTTATACTCCAGTGAAACGGCATCCAACGATTTCCGCCTAATACTTTCTCAATTCGCCTCTTGATCGATTAATCGGCCATTTTTTCGATGAACTGTTAATACTTATCCGAAGCGATTTGCTTCGCCATTCAGTACCAAAGCAAAGGCACAAAAGGAAAGGAAAAGAAAAAAATATATGTGAGAATGATTAAGTGAATTCTTTCAATCGTCTTCGATCTTACAAAAGGTTTCGGAAACTGTTAAAAGGTAAACTTAACTAATCAGGAAGTTAGAGTTGAATATTATACGCAAACAGGAAAGCTATATACTTATGTGGTATTTTAATAATATATTTATGTATTCTAGTAGATGGAAATTAATCGAGTTTTGGTTCTACATCTTAATCAGTTAATTTAATCTTCATTGATTATGCGGAACACATCTGCTTATGCCTACGATTCATAAGCGAAGTTCGTGATCTGCTTTGTATTCGCTATATAAAATATTAAAATATTCGCACATTATTAACAAAAATCGAAATATATAGTCTATATATATTCATGTTCTAGATATTTTAAATATTTGCTAGGGAGTTTAAATTTATTAACTCTTAATCAAATATTTCAGAACAGATTTCTTTTTGGAATTTCCGAATTATATAAAAATAAAGAATTTTTTGAAAGTTTTAAAAAAATATATTTGCATGCTTAACAGTATAAAAAGAGATTCTTAAATATAATTCCCCTGTGCGATTAAAAATTATGCAGGGTAGACGTCTTCCGAATATATCGAATTAAACAAAAATCTTCCAAAAATAAAAAATATAGGCCTATATATAAAGTATTAATAAAACAAGAAAAAATAACTTTACCGAATATTTTTCGATTAAAAGAAAAAATCGAAAGAAAATAAAATTGATAAACTATCAAAAAAAATGGTAATAAAATTATGTAATATGAAACTAAACGAAAAGTTTATATAATGTGCTCAAAAAAATTTCCAGTTATTTTAGTGAAGAAAAAATGAAGACTGGATTGAATGTTTTCTAAGAAGAAAAATCACAAAAAATAAGTTATTTTTCTAAAATTACTTAGCTTACTAAATATTTAAATATTACATAAATTTAGCTGGTAAATTTAATTATGTAAATAAAGTACAAATTTCATTAATTTAATGACTTTATAATTCTTTAAAAAAGAAAAAAAAACAAACTTTTATTTTATTTTAACTTCCTTAATATTAAACTCAATTATTGAATTTTATTTCGTGTATTGATAATTTAATTTCAATCAAATACAAATTAATTTTATTTAAGGCTATACAGAAAATATAGAGTGGCCCGTATAAAAATGGCGCGTAACGCTTATATGAGCGCTACGATTCCAATACAGCGCGACTACCTCGCCTCGTAGGTAAAATACCGAAAAGTGATTTAGTTTATATATATATATTAATGGCGCGTAACGCTTATATGAGCGCTACGATTCCAATACAGCGCGACTACCTCGCCTCGGTGGTAAAATACCGAAAAGTGATTTAGCTTATATATATATATGATATATATGATGATTTAGTATACAGTATATATATGCACTGCATATAACGGTCTCGCTGCGTATTTGTATCGCTTACGCGAACATTGCAAATACGCGACGAATCTCC
The DNA here is from genome assembly GCA_000484575.1 of Olivierus martensii. NCBI lineage: Eukaryota > Metazoa > Arthropoda > Arachnida > Scorpiones > Buthidae > Olivierus > Olivierus martensii. The sequence continues at coordinate 33,956 of AYEL01083084.1, read as the reverse complement.
GCGCGACAATCTTGCGACTCTTTGCGCGACCGCTTCGCTTCCACGATAAAATACAGTACTTCAAAGTGATTTAGTGTAAGTGTGTGTGTGTATCTCTCTGTGTGTGTGTGTCTGTGTATATATATATATGAGCCTCTCAGAAATAAAATTGATTAACTCGGTTTTTTGTAAATCTCTCAATTTTAGAACCTAAGCACATGTAAGAACTAATAATGCATTCCAGTGCTAAAATTAGGAAATTTATAAAAAAAATGGAGTTAATCAGTTTGGCTTCTGAGAGGTTGATATATATAAATATATATATACAAACACATACACATTAAATCACTTTGCATTTCTATATTTTACCGCGGAGGCGAAGCGGTCACTCAGGGATTCGCGCGGAGACTCGCCGCGTATTCGCAGCGCTTGCGTAAGCGCTATAAATACGCGGCGAGGCCGGTTTTAACTGTACTCCTTTAAAATCTAAAAAACTGAAATCAGTAATAAGTTAAGAAGAAAATTAATCTGATAAAAAAAAGTTGTAAAACAGTAGATTTTTTTTGCATCATTTTTATAGATTTTTATATAAATCTGTTAATTTTTTTTATTATTAAATTAATACTAAAATGCAAGATCACATAATATTCTAAACAAGAAAATTTCGTTTGGTGCTTCATATCAGTAGAACTTAAAACATTTTAAATGAATGAACATTAGGTCACTCGTTATAGAGTTCGGATAATTTAAATCAAACAATAGAAAATTAAATAAACGGAAAATAAATGTAAAGAACAGAGTTTAAACATTAATGAGTTAGACAATTTCTATTAATAAATTTTGCACAAAGTAATCTTGTTAGTCGAACATTATCTTGGTTGGTAGAATTAAAATAGAGATAACCGCTAAAAACACGAACAAAACTGATTATGACCCTTTCATAGTTTTGTATAGAACGTAATTTTTGTTTAAAAAGCTTAATTGGAATGTGACCATTACTAGTTATGTACTAAGTGAACAATTTAATAAATTTAAGCACTCGTCTTCTCGAATCCTTTTAAAGCAAAACAAATTGCATTAATACATCTCGTTATTCAAACAATATAAGAGATGGAAGATGTATGAAGATAAAAGTGTTTTAAGAAGTTCGAGTCCACGTAAACAGAATTCAATCAGTAGAAAGAAGCAAAGAAAAATGTGACGATGTTAACAACCATTTTAATATTTAGTTAATGCATAACAAAATTATTTTTGTATACATTTTATATATATAAACTCTAAAGAGAAGTTTCTTGAAGCAATCGCCATGCATACAAAGAAGTTACCACATATAAGAAAGTTATAATGCAAAAAAAATTTCTTTTTTATGTCCATTGTCGAAAGAAAAAACATTGAATTATACTTCGCTTTTCACTTTTTTTACAATAGAATTTTACGTGAATCTTTATAGAAAAATGGAAAAAACTTTTTATGAACTTTTTCTAAGGAAACATCTTTTAGATTTACGTTAGAGTTTGTATACTAATTCAAGAATTCTAGCGTAAAAAAAAATTTTTTTTTTTCTTTCGACTACGCACTTGAGTAAACATTGGGAAATATATATACAGTATATATACATACAGAATTTGCATTTAAATGGTTTAATATATCTCATAAATCTTAGTCTAAATATACAGTACTTAAATATCCGTGAAAATGGATTAACCAAGCAAATACTTATCCCATATTATTCATAACTATATTTATTTAGTATAATCGATAGTCTAGAATTCTCGCAACTTCCAGCTTAATTACTATTTAGGATTTATTGTTAAATTTAACTGGCAATATTTGTACGATAATTTTAAGAAAAGTTCTCGGAATATCGTCGATGGACATCGAGTTACGCTATCTAGAAAACTATATGAAATTTGAACGGCTCCTCCTTGGCATCGTTTGCGATTCGAGAAATTCGGTAATCTGATCGGAAAAGTGGAAATTTGGAAAATTATCTTCGAGAATAAAAAAAAATCGTTTTTATAACGATAAAAAATGATCAGAACTCTTAAATGACAAGTGATCTCATTCCGAGAAAAACTTCTAAACTCCGAAAAAAAATAATAAAAAATTAATTTGGTAATATTCTGAAGAATAATTGATAAAAATTAGCCTAAATTTTCACGAAATAAGTCAAGAGATCACGATATATTTATAAAGTTTTATGGTTTCATTTTTTTATTGTTTTCTTTACTTTATTGAACATTTCGATTCGGCCTAATTCCGTTTTATTATCCGAAAAATTGAGTTACGGTGTTTCGCTCAATCTTACTTACGAAGGAATTTTTCCTCCTTATCTCTAAATTATTCCATAAATTTATAAAATATATAAAAAAAATGTCAAAGAAATATATCGAGGGAGAAGAAAGTTAATGCATTCTGATTAAATTTCATATTTATTCTTTTTCAGTATTAAAAAGACAGAAAATAAGTGGCTTACACTTTTTGGATCATTTCAAAAACAAATTGTTTGTTTTGAAGCGATCCGCGCTCACGACATCGCCTTTCTTTCTTTTCGCTAGTGAATGAGAAATGTTTCCAAGAAAATAATTTATTACGCGATAAATAATGAATTGGGATAATTGAATAAGTTGAATTAATGCGTCAACAAAACAATATATATATATATATAAAAAAATTCAGAAAACAAGCAATTCGGCAACGATACTTTAGTTATTAATAACAATTCCTAAAAGTATTTTATCCCATCGAAATGAGAATTTTTTTTTTTTTTGGCTGAAAAAACAAAAAAAAGAACGAAAAATCTACTTTGTTCTCGTTTAAATTGTTAAAAGGTTTCAATTTATTCTCAAAACAGTTGTTACTTTTAGCTCAATTCTCTGTAGTGGTTTTCTTCGGAAAATAAATGACTCCAGAAAAAAAGAAGAATTAACTAAAAATTACTGCATTAGATAACAAAAAAATCGGAAAGTAAAACAATTAATTTTAACAAATTTTCTTTTAGAAATATGAAAAATAAATTAAGTAACGGTAAAAATAGAAAATAATAGAAAACTTAAAATATATTTTTCTGTTTCTTATTTCGAAAAAAAAAAAAAAATAATAAAAAGTAATAATAATAATAATAATTTTAATATGTGACATTCTTTACGGAAATTCATGAAATGTTCCTCATTCCGTTATGAGAAAAAAGAGAGAAAGAACTTTTAAGGATTTTATAAAATAAAAATGAAAAAATAAGGAATCTGCTTTTTCGACGTACAAGAACAAAATTGATAATGATGATAAAAAAAGAAAAAACAAAACTGTTTTCGGGATAACAGGAATTGTTTCGAAAATACTTGTATTCGAAAGATGAAACTACAAATCATCAATACAATAGAACAATTCTTTTTTTATCATTGATAAATAAACAAATATTGTACAAAAACTTTTCAATCAGTAAAATCGTTTATTTAGTCGGATGTTTAAGATGATGTAAGAAGATACTGTGGGATACGAAAACAGCTAACTTAGAATAAATTGTAAAGTTCTAGATCAGACGTTTCCATTTTATTTGAAAATATATATTAAAATTGATAAGAAAAACTATTCCTAAAATATATACTGTATATATATTTAAATAATTTGAAAAATTGAAGCATTTCTGTAGATTTTCGTAAAAGTTGCTAAAACGGGATATACTAGGAGGGGACAAAATGTTTTTACTCTCATCATGACTCGGATGTGCTAGAGATCTGAAATTTGGTCCTTCGATTCTTCTGTACATATCCATCTGCTAGGGCCACACACTTCTCACACTTATAAAACAGTTGTCTAATTCCATCTTGTAGAAGCCGGCAGACCAGCCTTGTACAGCAGTAAAGACTTCCTCATCATCAAAGAAACTTCTTTCCCGAAAATATTTTTCATAGTTCGAAATAGAAAGATGTAAAGGTGTCAGGTCGGAAGAATACGGGGATGGAACAAGGTTTCACAGCCATATTTGCTCAGGAAAGTGACTGTTTCTGCAGTTCGATGTATATGTTCATTTTCAATTAGCAAAAACACACCTTTTGACAGAAAACCACATTTTTTTCTTTGATATTGTCCCATAACTTTTGTAGCAAATTCCGTAATATGCCCGTATTATTGGCGACCCTTTTTGTAAGTAATCTGTCAATAAGACACTATTACTGTCCCAAAACACAGAAAACATGACCTTGCTGAACGGCCTTCTGTAGACTGATGAGACCACATTTGTATTCCCGTTTCCATCATTTCAGTTTCATATGATGGACATTCGTTGCCATACATAACTGACATCTCTTTCGTGGATTGTTTGTGCCGTTTTCCCTTGAAGATGGAGGAACCGTATCACGGCTCGATACTCAATTTTGTCCAGAATAACACTTTCTACTATCACACTTCTAACTCCGATTAAACAGGACTTGTCAATACAAAAAAAGACATGCCTATTAATATGACAGAAACCTATCATTGTTTACAATTACAGATCTATAACATACATACAAAAATGGAGAGAGTTAGAACTTTTCGGCCTCCCCTTGTATCAAATACAGGAACACCCCGTATAATGCGGATTAATTTAATGTGTGATTCTCTATAATACGATTTATAATTTACACATGAGGATTTATTTAGTGCAAAATGATTCACTAAAATGTAGTAATATGATTATCACTGTTCACCTAATATAAGAGAATTTCCTAAAATATCATATCTTAAAAATTTATGCTATTCTATATACTGTATTGTACAACAATCTGGCAGCTGATGAGACACAATAATGACACATTTCTCATTTTTGAGATTTAATTATTAATATAATTTTTAGTATACAGTATGTAATTTTATAGTTTATTTTAATATTTAACTATAAAAATACAACATTATTTTGTTAAAACATATACATATATACACAGTATATATATATTTAGTAAAATAATGTATATATATATATATATATATACATACACATAAAGTTTATTTTAATATTTAACTATAAAAATACAACATTATTTTGTTAAAACATATACATAGTAAAATAATGTATATATATATATATATATATACATACACACACACATACTTTTACCAGATATTATATGCAGTTTAGATACACCTCGATTTACGCAGGAGTTTGATTTCGCCATATTAGTTCGTAATTTGAGGCAAAATTACAGGTCAGTTTCTGAAAGTTTCCACCCACTTCTCATTGGCAGAGGGAGACACGCTCAGCTGATCTCTTTTGTTCTATTTACAAAAGCTGCTAGGGACGTGTAGAAATTTATATAAACCGTGTGTAACAGTAACAAAATCTATACAAGTACAAATTTCGTATTTATGAAACTACGTAATTTAAGGCTTCGTAAATCGAGGGTTCCCTATATACGAGGGGTGATCAAAAGTAAGGTTACAAAGCCTGCAGTGAAACGTGTAGATTTCATTTCATACAACCAATACAGCCAACTGATAGTACATACATTAGGTTATTTTTCGACATAGTCTCCATATCGATTTAGGCACTTGTCGCTTCGTGGGATGAATTTGAATATTCCCTTCTGGTAAAAATCCTGTCCTTTCGTGTTCAACCACATTGTTGCGAAGTGTTTCATCTCCTCGTCTGAAGCGAATCGTCGGTCTCCTAGGTGCTCCTTCAAGTCAGGAAAGAAGTGAAAATCGCTTGGGGCGTCATCTTCCTTCACGACAACGCGCGACCTCATACAGCCCAGTAGACCACCACACTGTTGAAGCAGTTTCGCTGGGACATCATCGAACACCCTCCCTACAGCCCGGACCTCGCTCCAAACGACTTTCACGTCTTTCCTCACTTGAAGGAGCACCTAGGAGACCGACGATTCGCTTCAGACGAAGAGGTGAAACACTTCGCGACAACGTGGCTGACTGAACACGCAAGGACAGGATTTTTATCAGGAGGGAATATTCAAACTCATCCCACGAAGCGACAAGTGCCTAAACCGATATGGAGACTATGTCGAAAAATAACCTAATGTATGCACTATCAGTTGGCTGTATTGGTTGTATGAAATAAAATGCACACGCGTTTCACTGCAGGCTTTGTAACCTTACTTTTTGATCACCCCTCGTATATATAAAAGTATTTGATATTCTGCTCACTGCTAGTAGTATGATAACTATGTTTCTAATTGTGCTCATGCAAATGAATTTTGTACGTCCCCATAAATCAGACAAATATATATTTGTACATCCCAAAAACGCTGAACACAAATAAATCGTCCTTGCCCCAGAGTTACGCCCCAAAAATGGAGTTAAATATATTTTTGCACCTTCCAAAAAGCTTTCGCCCAAGCCCTTCTCTTTTTTTTTTTTTTTTTTGTACCCGTTTTTTTTTTTTTTTTTTTTTTTTTTTTTTTTTTTTTTTTTTTTTTTTTTGCGTACCCGCTCGCCCCGTCCTTGTTACTATACAGATTGTTAGTGATACTATTAATTCAGCTTCATTGACGCAAAGATGATTCTTTGATTCTGCATAAATTATCTTCAATATCAGTTGAAATTATATTTTAAATGAAACAAATTTCCTTAAGAAACGAATTGTCATCTCTCACTTAGAGCATAATCGCCGATTTGTGCGGATTCAATTAGTGTGGTAATTTTTTGGAACGCATTAGCTATACTATGCGAGGTATTCCTGTAAATTGAATATATAAGCATCACGATTAAAAATTAGTAAATAAATAACTGTAAAGAATTTTTTCGACTTTTTAATAATCAAACCAATTATGCAATTTTTAATCTACTTTCTGAAGTAAAGTATGGAACATAAGATCAACATACTGACTCTGTGTGTGTCCAATAATAACTTTTGGACTAATTAATAAATTTTCATAATATTTGATACTGAAGTTTTGCTATTAAAGATGACCAAGATGTGCATCAATTAACATTTTATCTTCAACCATTTAAAAATGGCGTATAAGTTGAAGTTGAAGTTCTTCAAAGATTTTTCCCTAATAACTTTTGAACCATTATGACCAAGATGTGCATCAATTAACATTTTATCTTCAACCATTTAAAAATGGCGTATAAGCCTTTGAAGTTCTTCAAAGATTTTTCCCTAATAACTTTTGAACCAGCTGATTGAATTTTATAAAATTTATCAGGACAGTCAGCGTATTAAAGCCGAATTTGAAGAAAAAATTAATTAATTCTGTAGATTCGTCAATTTAAAAATTGCAGACTTTCAAATCTTCTGAATTTTCCCTGTAAAAATACTTATGGAAATATAGATAATAGATTTTAATGACATTCATCATAAAGGTTATATCGTTGAAGATAATTTTGGCAATATATGTTTTAATCTCATATCTTTAATAGTTTTTACGCTATTCTCTTATATGGGCCCCGGCGAGTTCTACACCATACAAAATAAGGGCCCTATAAAGAAGGTGATTAGTTCTTTCTAGAACTGCTTGTTATACTTTAAAACGATCTTAATTAGGTTTTCATTATAGGAATTAAGAACGTTTACACGAGTGACAATCAGCATTAACAGCAGAATTTAAGTAGGGGTCAGCAGAATTCGGCGAATACTGTAATTTGCTGAAAACTGTCGTTACCAGTTGATCGTCGCCATCTTTGTTTGTTTTTCTTTTGTCGCTCACGTGAAACAAACTTTTGCCTGCACATCAAATCAAACGATGCGAAAAAAATTTTATTTGAGAGCAAACAAATTGTGTAAATAAACCACGGATAATACAAGATTGCATTTCATCATTTTCATCTTTTCTTGTTAATTTTACGTGAGCATGAAGAAAATTAGAGAATAACAAAGTTTTCTTCAATATTTACTAAACACTCGAATTAAAACGAGCAAAAAATCATATTAATTAATTTATTATGACAACTAATTAATATATGGAAATAAATAATCTGCTTAGACGGACATTTTAATTATTAATTCAGTATTATAACAATTAATTAAACAAACTATAACGTTTAGTTTGCTTTAAGGATCGTTATAAGCTTAGCATTTTAGAATAATTAATTCTCATATTATTAAGTAATTAATTAAGCAAATGGCAAAATATTTATTTTATCCCAATTCGCTTAACATAATCTAAGGAGAATTAAAATTTGTTTTAATACACAAATAATTCTCCCGATGTGCATTTGGCATTAAATTACGAAGGATAATTCTTATTCTGTAACCAAATAAACTTCTGTTTGTTTAAAAAAAGAGATTGTATCGATACATAATTAATTTGAATATCTTTTAACTGACAGAAAGACAAAAAATAGCAAAAATATCAGAAGAGAAAGACGGATGATTACGAAAGATTTCCATGAAGAAGAAGAAAAAACAATCCCCGTATAAAAGCTCGAGAAACAATGACGGAATAAAAATCACTTTCGAAAGAAATCTTAAAACTTACAGCTGTTAACTTTCATTTTAATATTTCATCTGCACGGCGATCGCATCCGCTGTTAAGAATCAGATACTTTAGCGGTGTCAATCAACTGACAGAAGTGACAATTCAATGCTATGTTTGAAGCCCCTTTTGCCACTTGGTGGTCTCGAGAAAGACGTTCAAGAGAGAGTTGCTACTAGAAGCAACATAAAAAATAAATAATAAAAAAAAGAGAAACTTCTGATGTGTTTTATGAACCGTAAATCAGATGAAAATGTACACCGAAAAAATAAGTAAAATTCGCAGCAAACTATTGACTCGAATTTAATTAAGTTAAAAATAGATAAATCTGTTAAAATCATTAAATTAATATACGAAACTTCGATCCTTTTAAATGATGTACTTGAACTCGAAAATCGGTTCTCGACTAAATACAAACATTTAATTTTCTCAATAATAATACATAATTGGTATTTCGACTAAGTAGATTCCCTGTCTAATTCGGTTGATTTAAGCATAATTAAAATTAAAATTTGCATAATTTCTAAGCGATGTGCCGTAAAAGCATAAATATTTCATTTAATAAATAGCGGTATGCACAGTATTTAGTAGAAGAATCTGCGCTTTTCTCCATTAAACTTGGTAAGTGTAATGCACGAATGCATTTATACGAATGACAGTTCGTGTTTATAGTTAGAATTATTAAGCCATTTTTGAATCTTTCCATTCATAAATGGGATAAAAGAGTAATGAATTAAGTTTATCTACCTGTCAAGTTGTCCATCAGCACGATAAAGCTGGTAAATGTCATCCTATTTAAATAAAATTCACATATATATTGCTAAGAATTATTAAAAACGATCGATTTATAATGAATGTTATTTATATAAACGAGAAAAGATGCTCATAGTAATGGTACAATATCTGGCGTAAATATTATCGGATTTAAATGAAATTCGCATATATTATTGGGACATATCAGAAGATCAAATCTTCTGAAAATCATAGAAATCGAATCATTATTAACGACTTAATAATGATCCGATTTTGATCATTTCCTAATTCCAAGGAAGTATAAAAAAAGATTCACGTGAACAATTCATCGATCCACTTTTTATAAGAAATTGGCAATATGTATTCACTTTGCACGTCCGTCATCAAGATATCTGAAGAATCGAATGTCGTAGAGCCTTCAAATTTTAAGATATTGTTCCTTATTACCCCAGGCATAGACCTATTAAGTTTGAGTGTCTACGTGATCTCGTTACAAGATGATGGCATTCGAAATTAAAAAAAAAAAATGGCCGGATTTATGCACCTTGTGGCCCTAAATATATTTAATACTTTAAGCGAAGCTGGAGCCTTAAATTGTAGTATGTCAAGCTTATATGTAAATTCGGTCCTGATTTGAAACTATTGGTAGACCATGAAAGATATTATGGTCATTATGAATATCTTTGTTAATAAAAAACACGGCTAAAATGTTGATTATCACATGAATACTTTTTTTTACATTTTTAAAATTTTTTAAAATGAAAATGTATAAAAGTTCTTTTTAAATATCAAAAAAAATCGCAAGAAGAGTCTGAGAAATCAATAATTGCACAGAATATTCTATCGTCATCATTAAATTTAAAAATCGATAATAAGTGGAAAAAAAATGGTTCCGTATTATTCTGTTTTGAACGATGATACAAAATAACATATTATATTGACTTTAATAAGAAGCGAACTAAAGGTAAAACCCATGATTACTTAATTCAAAACAACTCGTTTCCATTAAAAGAGATCCTTCAACATCGAAAATGCATTTAAAAAAACAAAAAGCTTTTCTTGCGTAAAACCCATGATTACTTAATTCAAAACAACTCGTTTCCATTAAAAGAGATCCTTCAACGTCGAAAATGCATTTAAAAAAATTAAAAAGCTTTGCTTGTTTCGCGTTTATTTACGGATTTTTAATTGCATTAAATTTGTTTAATTTATTATTTATACAACTTTTTTATTTTCGTTATTATATCCTAAAGCCATACTTAGTTTAGTTTTACATCAATAATGTGAAGAGAATTTTGTAAACACATTCAGAATTACTCGCTATTATACGAGAGGAAGCCGAAAAAGTTCTTACTCTCACCATGTTGTTTATGTGCTATAGATCTGTAATTGTAAACACTGCTAGGTTACTGTCTTATTAATATGCATGCCTTTTTTTTGTGTCCTGTTTAACCGGAGTTAGAAGTGTGATGGTAGAAAATGCCATGCTGGACAAAATTGAGTATCGAGCCCTCAGACGATTCCTTCATCTTCAAGAGAAATTGCATAAATAATCTATGAAGAGATGTCAATTATATATGGCGAGGAATTGTTAGAAGTGTGATGGTAGAAAATGCCATGCTGGACAAAATTGAGTATCGAGCCCTCAGATGATTCCTTCATCTTCAAGAGAAATTGCATAAATAATCTGTGAAGAGATGTCAATTATATATGGCGAGGAATATCCATCATATATGACTGCGAAACGATGAAATGAGAATTCAAATATGGCCGCACCAGTCTACAGAATGATCCAAGAGAAGGCCATCAGTAAGGTCATTTTATATATATTTTGGGACAACAAAGCTGTCATATTGACAGATTACTTACAAGAAGAGTCGACAATAACAATGGCATATTATAGGAACTTGTTACAAAAGTTACAGGACAATATCAAGGAAACAAGACGTGGTTGCTATCAAAAGGTGTGTTGCTACTGACAATGCACCTGCACACCGAGCTGCAAAAACAATCACTTTTCTGAGCAAATATGGCTATGAAATCTTACCCCATGTCCCGTATTCTCCGACCTGTCACCTTCAGACTTCTTCCTGCTTTGAAATATAAAAAAGTTACGAAGAAGAGTTTCTTCGATGATGAGGAGATCATTACTACTAGTTTCCTCCAAATATGCCGACTTCTACAAGGATGAGAGATATATTTGTAAAGAAGAAGAAAGATCAAATTTCAGATCCCTAGATCGCTTCATGTTGAAAGTAAGAACTTTTTAATCTTCCTTCGTAATATACTGTATCGTTAAGTGTGGTTAATAAAGAATTGCGAATTTTAAAAAAATTTTATTATTGTTTCATATAATAGAATTAAAATAATTTTATTATTATTTTATTGTCGATTGAAATATGAATGTATATTTTTTTTTCAATCGACGAAAATATAATAATATAAATATTTTACTAGAAAGTGCGGCATTAAAAATAGAACTTTGATACAAACTAACTGACGAGTTGAAAAGGGAGAAGGGATGATCAAAAATTTAACATTTAAATTAATCTACTGTCGAAACTTTTCGCTTGTTTTTCAATTTTATTTTTAAAATTTAATGATTTGTTTTTAATTTAAAGAAAACAATTTCTCTTTTATCTCGTAATTTTTTTATGTTTCGAAATAAGATAGATAAAATTTTTCTACTCTTATTACCGTAAAAAAGAATAGCTAGTCATAAATATTAAATTTTATATAAAATTATAAAATTTTTCTACTCTTATTACCGTAAAAAAGAATAGCTAGTCATAAATATTAAATTTTAAATAAAATTACATCGAAACAATAATAATAATTTTTTAGAATTAAATATTGATATTTCATACGTAAAATACGTTTAAACTATTAACGGATCGGACGATATCTTTAGCATCTTTGTATCCTTAAGTGAAAAGCGGAAGATAATACAGGATAAATATTGTCGAGACCTTTATATATCGTTAATTTAAACTTCCCTGGAGAGATGTAAGCTTAATATAAATGCAAGGTGGAAGACGAGAATGTCAATAATCGTTACATAAATGCTAAGCAGATACAATTGGATAAGTGATTGGCTCGTTTCCTTTATAGGTAATGATATAAGAGACATAATCAATAATATTATTACATGCTCTAATAAAATGTTCACTAATGTTTAGTTAAAATGAACTGATTTGATATTTACTGTACCGTGTTTCGGCAAACAATACTTTATAAACAATTAGTTAATCTGAAGGAAAACAATCGCGTATTTCTCTAAAACGATTTAATTAACGTTTTATTCGTGCTATTCTTTCATTAAACTAAAGACGAAGAAAACTTTTATAATTAATATATACGGAATAATTAAAAATTGCCTCATTTATTATAATGTTTACAATTTTCGTTTTGTTTACAGAGTGATTTGGAGCTCCATATAATTTGGTATTATCCGATTTTCCGGCAGAACAATGAAGAGGAACGAAGTTTGGGCAGCAATATATTAATGACTTTATTCTCTGTAAAAAGTTACAAAATAATTATGGTTAAGGAGAGAGAATGCTTTGAAGTTACGCTTGTAATAACTCGTTTTTTTACGCCATTTCCATCTTTGATACTAAGCGAGGTAACAATTCAAGTTCTCACCATAGTCAGTCATTATGAGTAACAACTTTTTCAACATCATTCTCGTGATGAGATCAATTATCTGGTGAAGAATGAAGTTGAAAAACAGGATTCACATTCTTGAAAAATTCTGGGGATGTCGGACTTGAGAACTGAACCAGATCCTCCATGAAGTAAGCTAACGCCGTACCATGAGTCCATCCAATCGAACACTCTACTGACATCATCATATCCATATGGTTGAAATATTATAGAGTAGTTTAGAGGAAAATTAAAATATAAAATAGCACAAACTATAGTTTCATGTTTTGTGTTTTCTTTCAACGATCAGAATTTAGCACTTTACGTCACTGAATCAATTCGAGAAAAAGGGGACCTTATCAAGGTGTTATTCTGTCAGTGAGAAATCTATCACTGACTGGATAAGATTGACAGACACCTTGATAAGATCAACAGAATGCTTGAAGGATGGAATTCAACGAACTGAGCCTAGATAATTCCTGAAATATCCTGGAGATGGACTCAGAATTAAAGCCGATCCTCCAAGTACTAAGAGACGGTTTTAACACCAATAATATAAAGTCATTCATCTTTGAGCCGTGATGAGAGCTTCACCTTTTCAATGGGATCAACTTAAATGATGAAAAACATGGTTTGGACTCCACAGAAATATTCTCGAGGTATCCACAGAAATATTCTGGTTCTCCACAGAAATATTCTGAAATACTGGATTCAATATTGGATAAACCATACAATTTATCCAATATTGAATCCAGTATTTCAGGTGATGAACGAAAAATGCCTTATCAATCGGACGGACCACCTGTCTGATTGATTACTATTGCAGTGAAAAATATTTTGAAGTGTTCCTCCATGTGTTTAATTCATTGTACTTTCATAAAAGTGAACAAAGTTATAAGCAGTATGGAACTGAATCAGGAAATCTATTAATTTCTCGGAATTTCCAAGCCAAATGTCAAATATTTTAAATATATTATATTTAATAAACAAATATTGATACAATTTTCAAAGTATAATTTATTAAATAAGTCTTACAAACTACAAATATGCTATTTTATTTTATATAGTCAAAGTAGCACCTACGATATTTTTATTTGCTTTTAAAATGATTTTTAAAATTATTGCAAAGCTTCAAAAATTAGCCACTAGTAAAAACACCTAAAGGCAGCTACAAGAATATCAGAATAAAACGTAAAAATTAGTACCAAAAATATAAAAAAAATTTCCGAAATATATCTTTTTTAAAAAGAGAGAGAGAAAAAATCATAACAAAATTTACGGAAATAAATAGCCAGAAATCATAATCAGGGGGGTTGCAACTTGAAAATGTCGTTCGTATTATTCGCATATATTTCTTATAGAGGATACAATATTTTTGCTTTTTAAAAAATTGCTGCACGCAATTTTTAAAATTTGTCAGCCGGTTCTTAAAAATTTCTCGATTTATCACTACTGGTTATAAACCATAAAAATCATATATTTAAAAAAAAAAAAATGCGTTACGTACAACATGCAAAACAAAAATAGCCATTTGAATAATATTATTATTTATATCTAAAGAAAACTGTCATGTTTGAAACTTGAAAATTTATAAATATTTTAAATTACACTTTATTCAAATGCAATTTACATTTGCAAATGATATTTATGTTTTACTGCATGAAATTATTTTTGCTTAGAATTATTTGTAAGGGAAAGTGTGATTGGTCTAACTAGAATAGAGGATTTTAATAATTTAAAAACTTTTTATTCTCACTGTTTAAACGTGTATCCATTTATAAAAATAACCAAAATGGTCACATATAGTAGGATTAATAAGCATCTCTGATTGTTCTTAAAATTTTTAATACTGTAAAAATTACTATTACCTTCTATATATTAAAAACGTCATTTTGAATTGTATTAATTAAATAAGATCTCTAATTAATTAATATTAGAATTACTGCTACTAATTAAGTATTAAGTCATTTGGAAATGTTATTATTGCATTAACTGTAATAGGTTACAGTTAATGCAATAACAATATTTTGAAGTAGCTTAAACGCCGATAAATTTGTTAAAATTGACTGTTTTAAAATATAAAAATTCGACCTCCACTAAATTTTATAAAATTTAAATAAAATGGTTCGTAAGTTATTAAAGAAAAAACTCTTAGAAGTTTGAACGACTGCCATTTTTAAACTAATAAAGATAAATGGCTGTCGTTCAAACTTCAAAAATTGTTTTGTGTTATCTTGAAATATTATGTATTATCGAGATCATATCGACGACTTGATCTTCTTGCCAAATTTCATAAAAATTCAATAAGCAGTCCGGGATATATTAAGAGAGATCTCAGAAGTTTGAGAGCTCGCCATTTTCAAATAATTAAGCTAGAGGATTAAATAATGCGATGCCAAATTACTTTTAATTCCGAAACATCATTATAACATTTTTTTATGGCTTTACGCCGCTTTCTACCTAGTGGATGCTATACCGTAAGAGTATAAATCAGGACTGTCCAACTCGCGGCCCAGTGCTGTAATGAATGCGATCCAACATAAAATCGTAAACTTCCTTAAAACATTGAGATTTTTATGTACTTAATGAAGTTAATGAAGTTTTTTTATTTAAATACTTATTTACATTTTCTAAAATATTTCTTATTTCAGTGATTAAAACTTTTTGGCCTACTCAATGATTTTAAAAAATTTCTGTACAAAAAAGAAGTCTGAGATTATTATGCTACGACATTTTTGCTTATTTTTCATGGTGGATATCATATATTGTGCATTATTTACTAACTTTTTGTTTAACAACTATCGTCAGAATTAGCATATTTTATGTGCGGCCTGAGACAATTCTTTTTTTCTTCAAATGTGGACCAAGGAAGCCAAAATGTTGGACATCCCTGGTATAAATGGTGGATACTAACATCACCTGGTGGATATTATACTGTTTAGTATCCAACTCCTGATGGAATCGGGTATCAGGTGGCGAATGCGGTTCAACGAACCGTGCACGAACACCTAATGAAAAACTCTGGAGATCTGAGACACGGGAATTGAACCCGGATACTGCAAGGAGGAAGCACAGCATGCTTCCACCTTAGAGGATCGCGGAAATCCAGCCAACTATTGCTAATGAAAGTATACTAAATAGTTCAAAAGTTATTCAACTAACCTAACTTAACTGAAGGAAATCAAACTTTCCTTCAGTTTTTTTAGGATAGTTTAAATTATGCCTCAAATCTTATATCTCAATCCAACTTCTGAGCTCACTATGGACTAGCCAACACCCACGGAAGGTCAAAGGATGAGGTTTAATGAAATCTCTAAAAGCTGGAAGTGTGGGACCAGAATTGAAACCGGAACCCCTCCAAGTTATAAGCGACTACTTTACTAGTAATGTTTTCCTTTGGAAAGTAGTCAATTCGTTAACGATTTCGAAAGAATTTTTTTCTTATAAAATTTTGGAGTTTCATTTCAGTTAAAAATTCCTAAAATCTTATATTTTCAATTACTAAGATAGCTTATGAGAATCTTTAATAACATTGAATGCCTCAGACATTGATGAAATAACTTCCAGTCAATCGTCGATTGTATTAGTTCTTATACATATTTATTAAAGAAGGAAAAATAACCATTTATAAATCTTGCAGTTCTTAAATATTTACATAAAAAACAAGAAAAAATATTTATAACAATCCCTTAGCGATGCAATTAAAATTTCTCTGATCTTTAAACTTCCTACTTGAAATTCAGATTTACGATATTCATTTTCATAATGAAAACCTGAGATTATTCCAATATTCTGTAAGTTCTTACAGAAAAATCAAATTTAATTTGGAAAAATAAGAGGATTTGTGATTCAATCAAATATTTCCTTCTCTTTTTCCTCCAGATAGCACTTAGAGATATACAGAAATCTACGTTTTCTTCATTCAGACTTTTCCTCGTTAATCCGGCAATAAAAACTGTAAGGAGTTGCGTAAAAATGCGAACTAATAAATAATATTTTCTTATACGGATACGCAAACGAAGAAAAGAAAAAAAAATCTTTACTTAATTACTTTTGTATATGATACTTCAATGTATGTATATATATAAATTTTTTCTTCCTTTGTAATTTTTCTGCTAATTCTGATTAATATTAATATATTTCTGTCGTCCGATACGCGCTCTTCGTTCATCGATTCTCTTTACAAATAATTCATAGGAATATTAGACAAAGCAGATTATTTTTTAAATGAATAATAACACACCATCAGGAAAATTGCGGATAGTTTTGTAATTTATTACCACACATCAGATCTTATCTGCATAATTTCTAGATGGAAGCCAATTAGTAATTTAACCACAACACGTTAACTTAAAAGGAAGAGATACTTTCTAAAAAGTAGAGGAATGACAAATTTTACCGACAAAAATCGATTAATTAATGCAATATTCGTTTCATAATGAGATGAATGATTTGCTATCAAGAAACAATACGAAATTTTTGAAGGAAACGAGAGAGAGAGAGTGATATGATTGATGCAGTCTTACAGGAAATCCAATAAAAGCGTTCTTTATTCCCGTATTTCGTCGTTGGATTACATCGATGACATCTGATATCCTGATAACTATCAAGTCCTGACTGTTGACATCCTGTACCAGAGACGAGTGCGTCAATTCCATATAATGTTTGATGAAAACCTACCAACGATATCTGTGCAGGTATGATATTTCATAACAAAGATCTGATGACATTTCTTCTGCTCTTTTTTCCCTCCTCTCCTCTTCTTTAGTTGTTAAGATATTTAAAAGAAATCGCACTCGATTTTTCTTAATTAAACACAAATCTGCATTAATCATCACGAAAAGAAACCAATAAGCAAGTGAAATTATCTCAAACTGGTGCATATTTTTTGGTTACTTTGCGTGTCTACTGATATGGAGAAACCATTAATTTGGTTTTCATCATTAATTACTGGCAGCCAATTAATTTTATTGGTAATATGCTAGTGTTCTCGCAACTCTTACAGTTATAGATTAACCATAATCGTAACGTAAAAGTATATAAAAATGGAGTATCCTTTCGACTTTCTCATCATCGGAATAATTCCAGCTTTAATCCAGTTTATATTTTTAAATAGTGGAGCAGTAAAATCTTAAAAAGCTTTAGAGCCAAATTTCTTTAATACTTGAAGAATTATTGATACCAACAGCAGTATCATCCGAATTTTGATACTAGAATCGTGTTGAAGCAAAATCTTCCAGTACTTCTGCATCATGCGGTATAAAAACCGAATTTACTTAATTGGTATCTTAATGGACTCTCGGGAATGCAAAAGAAGAATTCGGCATTAAAAAATTAAATATTTAGAAAAAAAGAAACGTTAATAATCACACTAGACGAGACTCTTTAGGAAGTCGAAATCTGCGTTATTTTGATGACAGTTAACAAAATGAGGAAGGATTGCCATACGGATTCTGTAAAAGCTGTTTCCGGAACGACCGATTCAATGTGGACAGGAAAGAGAGAAAGAAAAATTACCTCGTCCAAACCGACGTAGTACTTGCACTTCCCGTTTTGATGTTGTAATTTGACGCCAGTGCCTGTATATGTCCCATGGTGTAAGTAGTACAGTGTTGTAAAAGGGGTTTTAGGAATATCGCGCTTACGAAAAATCCTGTTCGGCCATTGAAGTAAGTCGTGCTTTTTAATCATCCAAAAAAACTCATATTTTTCGACGTCCAATTTATCGCTTAGGAAATGGAATAAATGCTATTTTTCCTATTAAAAGAAAAGATAAAACTTTATTCCGCGTATAGTAATATTGTTGATTATTTCGGTTAGAATTGAATATATTAGTTTCGAAAAACTTTGAAATATCTTTTGGCAGTTTTAAAAAGGGCATCAAAAACTGTTTAGGATAATATTTAAAAAATATTTTAGCACGGAAAGATATAAGGAAAGAATCTCTACGTGTTATAATACCCCTAGGGGCAGAAGTGTCAGGATTTCTACAAATGGCTGTCACAAATCTCTTTTTTTTCCTCTCCTTCATTTTCCTAAAGATAAACAGCGTTGGAAGGAAAATACTTATACAACTACTATTGCTACTAGTACCACTACTACTATCTGCAAAACGAGAAAGAATTCAGAACGGGGTCATATTAAAAGAATAGCAACCAAGCAGATGGAGGAAGGGCTACGAAACTAACCCAGCTGGACCATACTTAGGGAAATCTCGATGGTCCGATAGATTTTGGCATAGCAATAAGGCTTAGAGGTGCTGTCAAAGTGCCAGCTGCCGCCTATTATGGTAATGACAGAGAAGACTCGGTTCGTCATTCATCAAGTGAACTTCAGTCGTGAAAACTAAATAAATCAGCAACAAAAAATGTATAAGAAAACATTTGCAAATCGTATTTATCGCTATGCGCGCTACTTTACCAACTTATTCTGATCTTTTACCGAAAATTGTTCTGTTGTTGGGAAACATTCTTTGTATCTATTTATTTTCATTTCTTTTTTTAAAAAATCTGAAAAATCTGTTCTGTACTTCCATTTTTTTTTACTATTTTAGCAACTCGCCACGATTATTTTAACTTTCGAATAAAATTCTAATGCGACAAGTTAAATTTGCGATAAGAAACGTCACATTAGAAAAATTGAAATTTTTGTTATGAATTTTATCGATTTCGATTCTACACGTCCCAACATAAAATCGACTGATATATTTAAAAAAAAAAATAAAATAAAAACTAAATAAAAAATGGAAAGGATAATAAAAGAAAATCTCTCGTTTTTATTACCGTCGAAAGTAATTAGAAGAAAATAATAAACAAACAATTTCGAGATATCACTAATCTTGACGAAAATAATAATATTCGATAAAAATTTCGGAAGTTTTCTTTACAATATCGTTTGTTGTTGTTGTTGTGAGAAGATATTAAAAGCGTAGTTAAATTTTACGCGAAGGAAGTTAAGCAAAAACTGCAATTTTCATCATAGTAATTGTTCCGTTCACTAATTACGCTCATGTGAAGCAGTCGAGGCGTTAGTATTACATTTCGGAGATGTTATTGACGTAAGCATCCTTTAATTGATTAAGTAATCTGTGGTCATACTTTGCTTTTATACTGAATTTTCTAAAACCGAGATGCTTTTCTTCGAACGAAAAACAAAAAAAAAAACTACATAAAAGTTTAGGTGAATGATAATAACCTCGTCTATTTTTTTCCCTTTCATGTTTATGATAATTTTGCGGTGAATGGAATATTATCCCATCTTTGAATTATATTCTTTTATTACTGCATCCTGCCTTTTCGGGTATGCTCGATATAATTGATTTTAAAGGATACGTAAAAAATAAAATAACATAAAATTTTTGCATCCATACATATCAAACGCTTGCTTATCAAGATTTTTGAATATAAATAGCCTAAATATCGACGTTTCGGATCGTTTATGCGATCATCACACACGCAATAAAAACATTCTTTAAATATCTCTTTTATGGAGCCAAAAATGAGACTCGTCTGATGTTTTAACACTCGTTCTACGAACGGAATCGTTGCTTAAATAAAATAAAAATTGCTATAGTTTCTACCACGAATTTAATTCTTTGTTTAAAACAATTAAGAAAATGGAATTTATTTTTATTAAATATACAAAAATCTACTGAACTTTTTAATATCCAACGTGATTCTGATAAGCAGCAATTTTTTTCTTTGTAATAATAATAATAATAATAATAATAATCTGTGTAATGATGGAGAGGTATCGTGGCTAGCTTCGGATATCTAAATTTAATTTTGTTTTGTGGTCAAAATTTTTAATTATTAAGAGATGTATCGATTTACGGGATGTTGGTGTGTTAAATGAAAGCGTTTTTCTTGATTACAATTTATCTTTTCGCTTAGAAAAACTTCTAATTGCGTTGTGGGTTTTTTCGCGAGTAGAATGACACCGCCTAAAACTCTTCGAGAAAAAACTGCAACCAGTAATTAATACGAATTTTTTTTGTTTTTTGCAGATGAGAAGTCATGTTAACGGCTAGAATATGTTCGATCTTCTTATGTTTTGTGGCCTTTTTGCCCGGAAGTTTAACGACGGTCCCAATACACTCGTGTCCCAGCCGCATCCTCATCAAACCTTGCATGTGCGTGGTTAAACCAAAAGGGATTAATTTATCCTGCGAGGATATGAAAGTTGAAGAGTTGCAGCAAGTTTTGCATAACATTGCTAAAATTGGAGAACGGATTTGGTATCTGAAATTTAAGAACAACGAATTAACCATATTCCCATCGGGTTTGCTGCAAGGATTAGATGTTCTACACTTCATGGCCCATTACAGCGACATAACGACCGTGGTCGATGCTGCATTTTCTTATCTGGGAGACAAATTGAAATATTTAGATCTTTCACATAATTCTTTAGAGCATGTACCAAGCAAAGCGCTCGAATCTTTGGCAGCACTCACTTCGTTGAATCTGAATTACAACAAAATTAAAACGTTACACGCTAACGCTTTTGAGGGTCTGGTATCGCTGATACGTTTGTCTCTGTATGGCAATCGAATCAAACTAGTTGATAATCTAGCTTTCGTCAGTATAGGCGTTAATCTGACGAGATTGAACCTGGGATCCAATCTCCTTAGCCACATTCCATCACCGGCCTTTGAAGTCTTCCAGACCTTGCAAAGACTCCAACTTCGAGAAAATCAAATAACTGAGTTGGATAGCGAAGGTTTTCAAGGAATAGGAAACAGTCTAGACGCCTTAGACTTGACGTACAATATGATTGAAAATATTCCAGAAAAATGCTTCGTTAACCTCCGAAAACTGGATTCTCTGGAAATCGAAAACAATCGTATTAGTAACATTCATAACAAGGCATTCGACGGAGTTTCAGGTAGGAATATCACTTTTGTTCTCAGTAAATAAATGTTAAACTATTTCCTCGAATAATTTTCATTAGAATTTTAGTTCCTAGACTATTAGTTTTGTGTAAACAAGGTTATTATGCTAAAAATAAATAGTGATTAAATTTAATGTTTGTAATAATAAATAGGCAAATTTATATTTACAAATTGGAGAAAATTTCCCTTACTGATTACAGTTTTGTCGTTTATTGTGCTGGATAAGATATTAAAATACGATTTGCATTAACCACTCAAATCTAATTTTCATTAAACGATCTGTCTCAATTACTGTTCCCTTTCAATTTACCATAACTGATGCTACTCGGACGAATATTTGCTTAATAATTAATTTTTACAACAAAACCGAATATATTTTGAACGAAATACAAGAAAGATAGAAAAGATTATATTCTTAGTTCGACAAAAATTCCTTGACAAAGCGATTCAGTTGCGACTTGTGTCGAGTTTCAGTCACCGAAAGTAAGTAAAATAAAAAAGAAAAAAACAGTACAAATGAAACCAAGGAAATAAAAAAGAAGTCACTTTCTTTTCAAACAAGAAAAATAAAGGTAAAAGTATCAGAAATAAACAAAATACATGGTCCGAAACAAAACGTGTACTGTACTAAAACGGACGGATCAATATAATTATCAAAAATCCGGAAGTTTCAAAACGTTTAAATTTTCTGCTAGCTAGAAGCGCTCCTTGTTTGTTTCGGAAACCAGATTTTTATCTGCATTTATCGATCTTTTTTATTTCCGAACCAACAGATTTAAATATAAAAGGAATTCGCTTTAAAAAATTTAAGATTGCATTTTTTCCTCCAAATGTTACCTCGGTCATATATTTTATTTTAAATAATTATTTTGACAAGACGATATTTTATTTTTCTGTATGATAAATATTTCATAACTAACTCTGCGTGTGAATTTTTTTTATTTTATTTAATTATTTCTGCGTGAAACAGAATTTTGGTACATTTTTCTTCGAATTCATCCGGATAACTTTTTGTTTTTTGTCTTTTTTACAGGAAGTTTAGAATGGTTAAAGTTAGGTAATAATGCATTAGACTACATACCTTCTGAAGCCTTCAGACAGATGAATAAGCTTCGAGAACTCGACCTTCGTGGGAATAACATAAGTAAAATTCCTGAAGACGCTTTTAAATCTTATGGTCAGAACTTAAAATTTATTTATCTTCAAGAAAACAGGTAATTTGCTAAAGTAAGACATATAACTTCTAATCTATCATTAAATTGGAATTGATATTCCCATCTCGTGTGTTTGCGGTCCTTGTAAATTCCGGCTGACTTGAACACTGAATAGAATATAAATGTCTCAAGTAGTAATTCTCTAGGTAGAGTTAGACCACGTGGCTTCCGGGCTTAGTCTGTCAACTTTCATGTTTCTTAATGGTCTTTACCGAGCTCTTACTTCATAACGGTAAGAATTATTATTAAAATAAGCCGAACCGGCGAATAATCAAATGATATACATCATTATTTGGCCAAGTAATGCCGGGGGATTACCGTTCAATGATGGAAAAAAAAACAAACAAGAGCCACGTTAAATTGAAACGGTTATAAATAATTTTATTTTTGTTTTTACTTTCAGGTTAGAGACAGTAGATCCCACTTCGCTTCAAGATTTGCAGTCTCTACAATGGTTGCATCTTCATTCTAATCATTTAACATCTCTCCCATACGAAACATATATTCCAGTACTTGACACCTTGCAAATACTTGACATTCACAGTAAGTCAGAATTTTATAATATTTCGCCATTTCTATTTTACTCCAGTACCCTCTGGTGTCGAAAATCAGAACAAATTCTGTCTTTTGTCTGAAGTAATTCTTAAATCATCTGAATATTCCAGCTTATTTGCTGAAAAAAAATTGAATAAAGAAAAAACGATAAGATTATACAATAAAAGTTATGCTTTTTTATACATCCATATATAATTTTTATTTAAATGCTCAACATCATAGGAATAAGCATAGGAGTTACTAAATTACCTGGTCTCGAGAGAAGCAAGAAATTGCCTGTACAATTTTATGATTAAATTTTAAAGATTTTTTCTGAATTCGAGTTTTAACATTTATAAAAAATACATTCAAAATTATTGTGATAAGTCATCCAATTTTGTTTTTATAGGTTTTATTTGTCTCAATTAAAGGAATTTCTTTGCTCAATTATTATTCAGGATATCGAGTTGTCCCTCTATCGGAGCCATTAGCTGACAATTTAAAAAATTAAAATGTTTTGGTTTTAAAAAAGATAAATCGGATAATATCTTCTAGTAAAGTACTTAATAATATTTAATTTGAAAATTATTAATTTATTATTATTTATTACAAAGGTGTATACAATATTTAGTATGTAATTTTATATATTACAATTCATAAACAATTCTAAATGGCGCACTTAGGACCTACATTTATATAATATTTTTTTTTTAATTTTAAACAAAACGCAACTTATCGTGATGTTTTCTAATTCTCTGTTTGTTACTTACAGATAATCCTTTTCATTGTGATTGTAAAATTGCTTGGTTCCACGATTGGATATCGGAACAAGGTAAATCTATCGTGCAGAATTCGGAAAAAACGCTTTGTTATTCACCTAGGAAACTTCATTTAGTTGCAGTCAGAGACATATCTAGTTCATACTTGAGTTGTACTTCCGCTGGTACCATTCATCACTCGCAATACCAGTTATTGAGTTTTGTGTCCGCCATAATGTTTATTTTATATCACTCATTGTTATGCTGAGGTCGCAAGATTTTAAATCATTTTTCGAGATAATTTTGATTGTTATATAAAAAGGAAATGACTGATGGTTGTTGTTGTTGTTATTAAAAAAGAAAAAGAAGTCTGTAAAATTTTTATTGTTTCTAATAAACTTTCCAAAAACTTTTCGAGCTTCTGAATTTTTTTTTATCTTCTAGTCTAAGCTATTTTGGAAATTCACAAAACGCAGATGTTACAAATCTTAATCAAGTAAAAGTAAGAGATAGCGGACGAAATTGTTTTCGTCGATACAAAATGTTTGATATATACTGTATATATATTGTCTCGCTTTCGTCATAAAAGTTTTTGATGTCGGAACCACGTGGAGCACAACATCACCTCCGAATTCGTAAATACTCGGTACGAGTTTCATTTCTAGTGTTGATTTATGAGAATACTAAACCAAAGTTTTAAGATCTTTGTTGTTTTCCCAACTTTATAGTCTTGTATATTTATACGCATAAGATACAATATTGATTTCTCCGAAGTCTACTTAAAAATACCATAAAGAAAAAAAAGGCAAGATTTATATAAAACTGCATTTGTTTTTTAGTAAGTAGAATACGAAATTAATATTTCCAGATGACGTTATATAGATATTGCTCCACAATTAAAAATTATGGCCCTTCTTGACCTTTATACTATCTTTCTACCTTTCTAGCACTTTCTTCATGCAACGTTACTTCCATTATTTCTTTCTTGTTCCTGCTTTTTTTCCCTATTTGTTCCTCCCTGCTGATAAAGGTAGAACATCAAGAACATGCAGGATAAAAACTTGCTTTAATTATTTATTTATTGCGTGGAGTTAATTAATAATATATTAATCAAATTTTAATATTGAAATTTTACTAAATTTCTGCTATATATTTTTGCAATTTTTTTCCCCTTATTAGTTTTTTCAAAAAAAGAAGTAGGCCTATATATAATTTTCTTTATTATTAATTTATTAATGTTATCAGTGATTTACGCAGTTTACATTTATGTTTGCTTACCTCATAGTAGAATAATCGTCTTAAGAGTGTAAGACCATTCGCTTCAATAAATCTCCATTTAATGGTTCACTAAGAAAACTTGTTTAGATAAAATGTAAATTTCTCTGATGAATAAAGCCATTTCTATATAAATTTAAATTTTGTTAGTTGGTTTATTCATAAATTATAAATATAACGAATTACGATCCTCCTCTAGTTTTTTTTTTTTTTTTTTTTTTACAAAATTTGATTTCATTTTAAAATTGCTTGCTTTATGATGGTTTCAAATTTTTTTTTTTTTTTTTGATTTTTTAATTCGAAATTTATTAGATACTGTTGAATATTTTCGGTCGAATAAAATTTAAGAAAACTGTCTTTAATGCAGCGTGTTACAGAATTTTTATCTGATACTTTCAAACCTCAACCGAGTTCTAGAATATTTTAAGAAAAAAGATAACACCGATGTTTTCCTTCAAGATAAAAAAAAATTTCATCAATATCCTCTTACTATTTATTTTTCTATAGCATATCTTATTTATTTGTTCTTTTTTTTAATGGACGAAATGTTTTCGAGCTATTTTAATCTAATAACATTTGGAAAATCCCCAAGAATTTCTTACAAATTTTGTCATGGATGATGCAAACAACCTACAGGAGTTTTTTTGCGGTTGTTTGGTCCATCAATTGCAATATATATCTTTTAAAGAAATGCAAACGCTAAAAATTGGTTCCGAAAATCTTATCTCCTTTTCTTTTCATACTCTTATGGATTATTTCGAATCTCCTTCCGTTTTGTGTTACTGCATTTGAAGAACCACGTCAACATACTTCAATTTAGATCGATCCGAAACTGGTCAAGTGCTTCTCCTCAGTCAAATCTCTTTTAGGCACAAAAATAACGAAATATAATATGTATAATATGATGAGAAAATATAATTTTTAAAATATTATATTATATCGAAAATTATTTAATTAATTAATTAATTAAATTTGGATCCGATTCTTTTCAACATGAAATCAAACTTAGATAACATTCTAGATCAAAATTGCGTTCTAGAATTTGGATTAATTTAGGTTCCAGAATTTTAAGAACTAGAATAATCAATGTCAATTTCTTTTTTCTCTAGACTGAATTTTAAAAACTAAAACACCAAAATTCATTCTAGAATCTAGAGTTTAAAAAATTGACCAGTCAATGTCAATTTCCTTTTTCTAGATCTAATTCTTAAAAACTGGCATCTAAAGTTCTGAAATAAGTAAAAAGTTGCAAAAATATAAAATTGTGTTTTTTAATTAAATAAGTTTCTAAAATAGTTTTTTTCTTCATATCTAGGAATATAATGTTTTTGAGAATTATCGTAGCGTAAATGTAACTTAATACTGAATCACATAAATGGTTTTAAATTCCAACCAGGTATTCGCTGTTAGAAGAATCTTCTACCTGATGGATGCGAATTTGAGAAATATTTATTCCACCATCAGGTTTTGGTGCATTAAGCCTTTCCATTACTTGAAACTTCCTTGCAAGTTGTTCTATCCTCGCAATACCCTAGAGTCGTACTACTACAGAAGATGGAGATTACAATATTTCCTTCTAGAAGACGGAATTCCATTCGCGATAAGACTGGATTCGGAATTTTCTAATGGAAACTGGAATACAGGTAACGACTGAAGGAAAGTAATTTTACATACATAAAGTAATTCTCTCGGCGTATCTTCTATTAATAAATATATCATTTTAGCATTACCGGAAAGAAATTATCTCTCTAAATTATTGCTATCTATATTTTCTAACTAATAAGATTAAATAATCTAATTTATAATGTAATGCATCAATTTATGTTTTAATTCGAGAATTAAATCTTAATATAATTTATTCTGATGATATGACCTATTCGATACGTCAGTTACCTTTTTTTTATCAGTATTACTCGTACACATACTTGATATATTAATATAGTAAATCACATTTATTATATGTGTTTAAACAAAGAGAATTCATTTCTGTCACGTTCCATGAATTACCATCATTATTTTCTTAATTAAGGCACGATATATCTGTGGAATCCGAAGTTCGAGTGTTTTCCGATCTCGAATTAAAGTAAAAATTGATACACTTGTCACTAAATAAGATATGAAGCGGCTCCTTTCTTTAATAATTAAAAATTTTCTATAATTAATTGGCATTGTGTAAAATTGACTAATTCAATGTAAAGTTATTTTTAATGTCATTTTAGTAGCGCATTTAATTATTTTTCTTTCAAACGGCAAATCGATATTTCCTTTTAACCGATCTAAAATTTTTATTCGTTGATTCTGAACAGAATTTGACAGTTGTTTTTCTTAAATAACTATAATTAGATTAACAACACGACTTAATGTTTTCGGTTCGATACTAGTAAGGTTTATAAATAAAATTAGGCTTTTATTTTATTTTTTGTTTTCTAACTATTCATTAATTCTTTAAAACTTTTGCTGTTTTGAAACTTCGTGTATAGAAGTTTTATTTTTAGTCGTTAAAACTTCAGTTATGTCGCTGTTCGAGAAAAATTCCTATAAAAGTCTATCTATCTTTCAGCAATCAATATCCTTTGTAGACCTTTCTGTCGACTGTAATCAATCGAATTCGTCTCTTTCCTAAACACCTTAATTGTTCTATTTTTAACGTTATCTGTCCGCCATTTTTGTTTTCGACCGATTTTTATCCTGTTTTTTTTTAAATATGTAATTATTTTTCGACAGCAGTTACGCATTCTAACGCGTAATTTTGGTATTTTTTATTCACGGCCAAACATGAGAGTTTCCAAACAGCCGCAATTACAGTATTACGAACATCCTGCTTAAACACATCCTCTGATCACTCAATTAACTTTGATAAACTTCGGCGAAAGAAAATTAGTCACAAACTCAATTTTATTGAAGTAGAAAAACTTCGCTTCTGAATTATTTATTGGTAAAGCAAATGGGAAGAAGTTGCGCTCTCGTAAATCCCAGCTTCATTACTCTTATATAGTTTATTAGAAAGAATAAGTTTGTTCGAGTAAATAAGTTGTGAATGGAAAGAAGCAATTGCAATTCATCAATTAGTACCGTAATCCCCATCCGGATATTCCTTTATATAGTAAATGTCGCCAATTTGATTTTTCTCGCAAGTATAACCGACGTAATTAAATACATTACTTTTATTAAAATTAACCTAGATATTTTATTACTGTAGCTGCATATTTGTATAATTTACTAAATCGTTCGTTGGGGGTATTATATTTTAAACCTTAACCACTTTTTTATTTTTTTTAACTGCGAAAACTTCACTAGAGTTTCGTATTGATGGCGCAATTGAGCTGTAAAATTATTGCCAATAAACCATAAAAGATATCTAGAAAAGTCTTACTCTTATGTTTTTAAGAAGAAGCAGTTAAAATCTGATCATTTCGGGTGATAAGAAAAAATCGTTTAAGAGGAAGTAATTCGATTGTTTCGGATATCAATGTAATATTCAATCATCGCTCATTTTTTTATATATCTTTCTGACGTTACACATCTCCTTAGAGACTCCAATAAGTAACTGAACTGCAAGTAAAATCAAATTACAGATAGACAACCAAGGAAGCACATACAGAATAATGCAGATCTGTAGGATTAACAAAAAAGGAATAAACTCTCATTTCTTGCTCTTCGATCTCGGATTAACGAGATATACATTGGCATAATGAATTAACACATCGATCTGTATAGGATTTACATAAATGCTAATTTATTTCGGGAATAATTGATAATAAATGAAATTTTGTGTCTTTGGATTAACGTATAGAGGTATCGACTCAAAACTCATTAATATTCTTCGCGTTTCAGATATTATTTTCCATCACGGATATAATAAAAGGTAAAATTATCCTCACGCTAACCACGTTTTGCCAAAGTTTTAAAATCTTTTAAATAGTTTATATTAATTATCAAAATTACAATTATGAACTCTTAAATAAATAAAGGTACAGATGAGCATTTTAATTACAAACGAAAGATTTCCTTACAATAAGAATGGATAGTTGTTATTGATTTAATGATGATAATTGAACTAGAACAAAATTGTTTTATTAACTCCTTTTAATTAATGAAAATGAATTCGAATATAATTTTCTCGTATTTAATCCAGTTTATTATTTATCTCTCAAGACATTAAGCTTTTAAGTGCAAAATTCTAGTATTTATGGAAATATATATTATCAAAATTTAATCGTCGAATTATTAAAAATATAATAAGTTTTGGTTAAATTCTCATTGCGTGACTTAATAATTTCATCTATAATTAGTTTATGATAATTTTTGTTGAAAGTTTAAATCTGTTCAAAAGTTTATATTTATGTTGTAGTCATCATTAATACTTTTTCTTTGTTCAACTTTCTGCATTGAAGAGGAGAAAAGAAAAAAGAAGAAATGGCTGCTGTTGCAGACTGTATGTTAATATAATAATATAAAGATATCTGTATTCTTGTCATCGCATACTTTATGGATGTATAGGAGAAGAAAGTAAGTGGTACATAAACGAAAATCGAGTAATTTATAGCCGAGTGTGTTGTATTTTTATATCGTTATATTAAGATGTAGTTGGTAAGCAAGCACATCTTGGTTTTTTTTATTTTTTCTGTAGAAAATCACTGATATAAGTTTTGGAAACTTAATAATCCAGATATGTAGCCAAGTTATAAGATCATGAGTAGAAAAGACAATAAAAATAATAGCATTGCAAGCTTTAGAATTAATTTATAAATGACTAAATTTTGAAAGTATTTTTGCTGATCGTAAAAGTGTTACTGCCGCAAAAATATTTAACAAAAAATTTATATTGAAAAAGTTTTCTTTATCGTTTGAATTTCTGTAAATAAAATATTCAGATACTTGAATTTTAAAATATTTATTTAAGTCGAAAATGCAAGTATTAGTTTAGATAGCGGTGGTAGTGGTGGTCTTTCTGGAAGGCGACTTTCTCTCGCCTTTTTTTTTTCCTATATAACATTAAGGCTTTATTCAATTTCTGAAATGGAGAAGTAAAAACAAAAAAAAGCAATATTCGAAACAGAATCGATTGTATTCTACGACGGATTAAAGTTATTTACGTGAATTTTTCAACTTCTTTGTTTTGATCTGTACTAAAAATTCTTAAATCCGACTATACAGTTTATCTTTTGAATTTTAATAACTGTTTATAGCACGTATAACTCGTATATATCCGTTACACGGTAACCATTTATAGTCTAAATTTTTTCTGGATATCATTTGATCCTCTACTATAAAATTTCGGAGACTAAAAGGAATAGATAAAATAAGATACCGTCTTAGAAGATCTATAAGTGTTCCAGAACTATAAAATGTTATAAAATATTAAAATTGCTTCAAATTTTCATCAATATTGAATTGTATAGTTACAAAAATGATTTTAAAAATTTATAAATATAGAATTTTAAAACTAAACGTTTTTATTTCCAGTAAAAAAAAGGAAACAAACAAGTTATATTAATCATAGATGAAGTAACATTAGTCGTCTTAGTAAAACTTGTTTAACAATGTTTATTAATGAATAATTAAAAATATTGCTTTAGTCAATATTTACTATTTTAGTGTTCTAAATAATTCAATAAATTTATTATAAAACAGATTTTTAATAATAAAAAATAATAATTAAGAGCGTTTACTGATTTTATTTTGGATAGAGTTATTATAGATTGAAAGTTAACAATTAGCTGAAAATTTGGACGACAAAATTTTCAAAATTAAAATTTTTGATAAGTAAACAAATGGGCATGTCGTCAGAGAGATAAATTATTGTTAAAGTTATACCAAAACTCATTTTTTTTAATAATTTGTTTGTGTACAATGCCCGAACATTTTCTGGTTAGTTATTATATTACGCACTTATTAACGTAATTAGTAAAGCCATATGTGCAATGAATAAATATCAAATTAAATATTTAATTTAGTCATCTTTACGACCTAATAATCCGTAAAATTAGATTTCCTTACAAAAAAATCGTGTTATGATTTCCTTCTTCGAAAAGCATAATGTAATTTATCACCATTGAGTGTAAGTAACCTTTTGGTTGTCTGTGACTGTCCTTTTATCGATTTAAAGAAAAACGAAACACAATTTCGAAGATCTAGATAAAATATATGAAAATAGTTAGTTAAAAAAGTACAAATATTGTCGAAATTAAATGCAAAACTTTTTTTAACTTATTTAAATATCTTGAAGCTAAAATTTACTTTTAATAGTATATTCATTGATTCATTTAATTTTAAATTTTTATTACATTCTTAATTAATAAATAAATAAGACATTATAACATGTGTGATTTTATATAATTTTATATTTTTTTATGTACTTTATCTGGCATCATAACAATTTGTTACGTTTGTGGCGCCATCTTTCTATTGTAATTGTAAACTTTCGTTAATTTTTAAAAAAATGTTTAATTAATTATCGCATGATAATTGCATTTAAAAATAAATATATACAAAATGAGTAAGTAAAATAATAAAATTATTTTTAATGTGCATTATTAAATCTGATTTAAATATGAATCATAATAAAAGATAGCTAGTGGGTGATCGGGTAACGAACAGTTCGGATAACGAACACTTTTTCGAAAGATATTTATGTTCGGTTAACGAATACTTCACAGAACAAACTGTGGGACCCGCGGACTGAGGAATGACAGGCCAGCCCGATGGCTGCGTGGTAAAGCTGCAGGCTTAACATTCTGGAAGATCCAGGGATCCCACTCCTCCAATTTTTCAGGAGGGATCTGGGCCCGGCCCGTTGAAATCAGTGACTTAACATTCTGGAGGATCCGGGAGTCCTCCTCCAATTTTTCAGAAGGGATCTGGGCCTCCTGTTGAAACCCCCGTTGAAACTCCATCCTTCCGGTTGACTCCATCATGGGTGTTGGTCAGCTTGTGATGATGGTGACTCTATAAGTGGCCGCCGTCAGATAAAAATATTCCATGTGAGGATAGTTCGGATTAACTAACCTAACGGAATGACAGGCTTAGGCCTTGTGGATATTTCGGCTTAACTAATCTAACGGAATGACAGGCTTAGGCCTTGCGCATTCGTGGACATATGGGTAAGGATGGAAGAACAGTAGTTTTTCCCGATTAAAATGTACTCGGAGACAACGTAAAACAAATCAAAGATTTATTAAAGAAGATAAGTGAGAGATTTTACAATTTTTTGGTCTTGTAGAATGGCATTCATACCAGGTTGAGGTAGATAGGTTTGGGGATCTCTACAACGACAGTGCTATTAATTACTTCCGAAAAATCCTGAAGGAGAGAGGAAAGCAATCGCTATTAGACAGATTCTTTATCGGAAAATAAACATATAGATCAAAATGCAAGTCTATGTATGTATATATTATTGTTATTACATATAAATAAACGTAGTAATAAATTATATAATTTTTTATTTATTACTTTTTGGGTCTCCGGAACGAATTAATCAAATTCCCATAAAAACCTATGGTAAATCGATGATCGGTTAATGAACAATTCGGATAACGAACATTATCTTAGAACGGATTATGTTCGTTAATGAACAATTCGGATAACGAACATTATCTTAGAACGGATTATGTTCATCACCCACTTGTAGTCATAATGCAGTATGTGATTGTTTCTTCAAAATGAAAGCAGATCATCGTTATAGTTTCAAAAATTAATTTTGATTCAAGCATAAATATTATAAGTCCTATATCCTTGCATATATCATATGGTGCAATATCAAAAATCTGTTTATTTTCACAAAATTAAAATACACAGGAAAAGCAAAACCATAGTTGGCAAAACTTATATTATCAATAGTTTTCCGTAATTTTTTTATAGTGATATGAATCTGAAAATATAGAGAGGTATTTAAAGCATGTTGAATAAAGTTAAAACG
Organism: Olivierus martensii; assembly: GCA_000484575.1. Taxonomy (NCBI): domain Eukaryota; kingdom Metazoa; phylum Arthropoda; class Arachnida; order Scorpiones; family Buthidae; genus Olivierus; species Olivierus martensii. The sequence goes on along the minus strand of AYEL01083084.1, from coordinate 579 downwards.
TAATATGCTATCGATAATAATGCAAATTTGGAATTACTGTAAAAGCAGTGGCGGTTCAAGTCAAGTGAGTCCCCCAAGCGGTAAAAATTTCGGGGCCTCAAACTCAAGTTAGAAAAAACTTTCAAGAAAACTTTCATTAAGTTATTAACAAAAAGAAAAGTAATCAAAAATTTCATACCATAACACACTAAATAAATTTATTTAAAAAAAATATTTTCTTACATGAATTTCCGTCTTGCTTTATTTCTTGCAAATTCGTTAATTATTTTGGCAGTGTCAATTCCGTTTAAAATTTCCTGCTCTATATGCAAATGACCAACTCTGTTATTATTATGATATTTGGACAACAAAATATAATTATTTAATATATATATAAAAAAACGTAATTTTCCTCGAACCCTAATGAAAATACATTTTAAGACCTCGGTGGGCCTACGCGGCCGCTTAGGCCACGTTCAAACCAAGCGCGCTTCGCTTAGCCTCTCCCGTGTATCTTAACGCTAAGCGTGATAACGTCATTTACCAACATATAGTCTCAAACCAACATGTTCACATCGTTCGCGTTCTGATATGCGAGAC